>JBCEWC010010188.1:0-17919 GCA_038996855.1 Solanum aculeatissimum | reverse complement strand
GATGCTATGATGGCTTGATCGAGGGTCTTCAGGTCCTCTTTCGCCATGTCACATCTAGGCCCCCTATTCGGGTCGTGGCATATGCCAGGGCGATTGACTACTGAAGCAATTTATCTTGTTTGGAGATTAGTAGAGAAATATAAGGAAATAAAGAAGGACCTTCACATGGTGTTCATTGATCTTGAGAAGGACTATGGAAAAGTTACGAGGGATGTAATATGAAGGTGCCTAGAGGTGAAAGGCGTCCCAATGGTATATATTAGGGTGATAAAGGACGTGTATGACGGAGCTAAAACTCAAGTAAGAACGGTGGGAGGAAACTCAAAGTATTTTCCTATTGAGATGGGACTTCATCAGGGATCTGTGTTGAGCCCTTATTTGTTTGCCTCGGTGATGGATGAGCTGACACGGTCTATTTAGGATGAGATTTCATAGTGTATGCTATTTGCAGAAGACATAATACTGGTTGATGAGAATCAGACTAAAGTTAATGATAAATTAGAGATTTGGAGACACACTCTAGAATCTAAAGGGTTCAAACTAAGCAGGACCAAAATAGAATACATAGAGTGCAAATTCATTGTTGCGAGGGATGAAACAGACATTGATGTGATGCTTGCCACTCAACTTATTCCCAAGAGAGAAAACTTTAAATATCTGGGGTCCATCATCCAGAGTAATGGCGATATCGACGATGATGCCACGCATCATATTGGGGCAGCATGGACTAAATAGAGGCTTGCCTCTAGAGTACTATGCAATAAGAAGATAACACCTAAACTCAAAGGTAGGTTTTACAGAATGGTGGTTAGACCGTCTTTGCTGTATGGGGTAGAGTGTTGGCCAATCAAAAACTCACATGTTCAGATGATACAAGTCGCAGAGATGAGGATGCTGCGATGGATGAGTGGCCATACTAGGAGGGATAAGATTAGGAATGAGACCATTCCGGAGAAGCTAGAGGTGGCCCCTGTGGCTGATAAGATGAAGGAAGTGAGACTGCGATAGTTTAGACATATGCAGAGAAGAAGTACTGATGCTCCTATTAGGAGGTGCGAGAGGTTGGATTTTGGAGTTGCATGAAGAAGTATAGGTAGATCGAAGAAGTATTGGGGGGAGTTAATCAGACAAGATATGGCGAGACTTGATCTCACCAAGGTCATGACCCCAGTTAGAAAGGAGTGGAGGTCGCAAATTAGAGTAGCAGGCTAATAGGTTAGTAGGATTAGGTTGATGTCTAGTTTTGGAGTATAGTAGGGTAGTAGGATTAGTCACATTTTTTTATATCCTGCGTTATCATTATTCGTCATATATATGTTGATTTGTTTACAATTTTACACACTACCATGTACTTTTTGTTATTAATTGGTCTTCTTGTTCTCTTTTCTTTTCCTTTCCTTTTTTCATATCTAGTTATTCTGCTTATGGATTTTTGAGATGAGGATTCCCAGGAAACCTCTCTACCTCTGAGGTAATGATAAGGTCTGCGTACATTTTACCCTCCCCATACCCCACTTGTGGGATTTCACTAGGTATGTTGTTGTTTGGTGTATTAAGAAATTTAATCTTTCTTAAGTTGTATATATTTTTCTACTTACACTTGTGGGTGAGCTTTGAATATGTCTTAGCCCCCGCCATGTCTTTTATTAGATGGTATTGTTGGACACAAATGCATGAAGTTTTAAGTTGGTTTTCTTTTCATGCTTTTTATGTTGAATGGCCCTTGTCCCATTTTAAATTTTGCTTTATTCATGTCTAAATATCCATGAATGTTTAATGAATGCTTAGAGGCTTAGGTGAGGTGTCTTTGGTTTCCTCATTCACCCTATTATGACTAGGCCCTAGACTTGGGTCATTACACCTTTTGCATCATATGTTTTATGACTTACATGCATCAAACCCACCGTGTTTTATGCCATGTTCAAATGGGTATGACTATGAATGATAAGGACCTTTGATAAGATATTTATGAAAGTTAACAAAATATTTTATGAATCTCTTTTTACGATGTTATTAAAAATGGTGAAAGGACAATTCTCACTAAAAATGGACCCTCTTGTGATAAGGATAATTCTAACATAAAGGTATTCCTTAGTTAAATGAGCTACTCCTATTTAAGACGAATCTACTTTTAAGTGCTTATGAATGTATGGTTATGTCTATGTTTAAAAGTATCCCATGAGACTTGACTTAGCACCAAATGGGGCTTGAGGTTGGATTTGATAAGGGAATCCTAGTTTCAATTTCTTGTCTCATTAACTATGTTCCACCATAGGAGCCCTTACAGGCTAAGAATAGTGAATTCACATTAGCAAAAGTTAAAGTTAAAGATGTGCATGCATAAGTTGATGGAGTTCTACCTGGAAAGTAGTCTCCCCAAGCCAACGTAGGGGGTTACATTGGATTTCATATAGTAGCTCGCATGTCAGTTATGGTCTCCTATCACATAGATATATATATGATAAGTCATAGAGATTATGTTATTTTAAATCATTTGTTAAATAATGCATTGATCATTTATCATCTCTTGAGCTTTATTTCCTTGTTATGATTATGCATATTGCCTATTATGATATTATGATCTCCTTGTTACATTGCATCCCACATACTTAGCACATTCAAATTACTAATACATATTTGGCCTAAATGATGTCACCATGTAGGGATCAGTGCCTCTCCTCCTCTGATGCGTGGCTAGTTGTGGACATTCGAAGACTAGTTAATTGGTGAGTCCTCTAGTTCGGGGACACACCTATATACTTTCAAGATTGATTTATCAAGACTCTTTTATTGTTAAGTTGTATTTAATTTTTGCTACCATTACTTGAGGGTGAGCTTGGAACCTATCTTAGCTCACACCAAATCTAAGCTAGAGGTATTGTTAGACAATGTATGAAGGTTTATGATTGATTTTGGTTTATGGTGTTTATGTCAATTTTCCCTTAGTCCCATTCTCCCCTATTTAAATTATGCTTTTATTTATGTTCAATACCTAAAAAATGCTTGATGAGTGCTAAGAGGCTTGGGTAAAGTGCATTTAAGTTCCTTATTCATTGTGTTACGACTGGGCTCTAGGCTTGGTTATAAAGAACTTGGTATTAGAGCGTGGGGTTTTGAAATAGTCCTCGAATGTCTAATTTACCACGTCAAATAGGGTCTTGTTCATTGTTGTGAAGTGTGCCATAATTATGAATGAGAGATTGTGAGGCATTTAGGAAACATTCCCTTCTTTCATGAATCATATCGTGCCTTAGAGTTGTCCTATGATTTTCCCTAACCAATGAATTTTTCTTTGCGATTTTCTTGGTCATGCCGCTAAGATGAGTTCCTTCACCAAGAGACGTGAATGAGGACTAAGTTATTCAATTACCAAGAAGATAGGGTTTCTCATGCGGAGTTCCAAGCTGATTTCACAATGTTAGCTCAAGCCATGGACAACCAAGTCACCCAAGAGGTTGTTATTCTTCCACAAGCACCTACCCCAACTACTAAGATCTGAGATTTTGTAAGGATGAGCCCCCTCGAGTACCATGGCTCCAAGGTAGATGAGAATCAGTAGAGTTTATTAATGAGGCCTATCAAATTGTTGCCATTATGGGGGTAACACCAGATGAAAAGGCCAAGACTGTGCCCTACAAACTCAAGGGCATCACCAAGGTATGGTATGATCAATGGATAGATGAGAGGGGTGACAACGAGGGACCAATTGCTAGGGAAGAGTTTAAGTGTGCCTTTCTAGACCAATTCTTTCCATTGGAGTTGAGGGATTCCAAGGTTCAAGAGTTTATCAACCTCTGACAAGGCAACATGAGTGTGAGGGAATACTCTATCAAGTTCACCAAGCTATCAAAGTATGCACCGTTCATGATTGCTGACTAAAGGGAAAGGTGATGTGCTGCTGAAGTGCAACACTTTTGATGCTTAAAACTTATAATTTGTGTCTGTTCTCATAGCGATGTTAGCAAGTTTGATTCTATTTTATGTTTGTTTTTTAGGATTTCAAAGTTGGTGTAGTTTTTAGGCAAAGTGTGTTGAAGTAGTAAATTTCAATGATCCACGGAACCCTTTATGGGTCGTGAAATAGTTCACAAGCCGTGGATAGGATCTAATAGCAATTTCCAGTAAGGGGTGACTTTCTGAGTTAAACTTTACGAATGAATCAGACTGGTCGTAGATCAATCCACGAGTTGTAGAGTGTGGTCGTGCCCTGAGGATCAAAAAGTGGTAAAGTTTTGAAAGGTCATCAGACAAAACCCCCTACGGGCTGTAGAATCTTACACGACCCATGGAAAGGTCTCGTAGAAGTAGTCTCCAGAATCCAATTATGGTCCACGAAATCCCAACATACGAGCCGTAGATTGATGTACGAGCTGTGAACTTGCCCGTAAAATGTGCAAACACAATTTTCTTATTCTATTTTGGTTTTGTATTTTACACATTATAAATAGGTTTTTAGGTTATTTTTCATTAAGTTTTGAGGAGTCACGAAGTCTGAACAAAGTGTTAGAGAATACACTTAGGGTTTATCATATTTTGAGTGGAAAACCATTATTGTGTGTTCTTAATTCAACCTTGGGATTCTAATTGAAGAGTTGGATTTCATATTCTTAGATTCATCTGTGTAAGTTCTCAATTATATTACTCTACTTCATAATTCCTGCATTTATACTGATCATGCATAGCTAAATCCACAACTAGGATTGTGGGAACTATGAGGAACTAACAAGGTAAAATCAGATATTGTGTAATTCTTGGAAGGTGTGTTATGTCGTATTAATTAATCGTTTTCACTTTAACTGCTTTTTAACAGAGGCCTATGTTAGAACTCGCCTAATGTTACTTACCGGATCAAGGAAGTAATGAATAGGAAAAGAGGTAATTAATAGGATTCGATTGAGATGTTCTTATCTAATTAACCGAATTGAATCAAGAGGAGGTTGTATTGGGAAAAAAAGTAAGGGTTAGTAATGTCACATCACGGAGACATATAAAGTTCCGTGATGAAATTTACCTATTCACTGGATCAAAGGTTTAGGTAAACCTAGCTTACTGTCTTACAGCTACACACTGGAAAAGGTTACACTTATCCGATAATACTAAGTTAGGGATTCATGTAGAACATATTACCCTAGTTATCGCTTCTACTGATTTCTTATCACCTACATTAGTTTAGTTAATTTTACTTTACAAACCCTTCCTTTTCTTGGTAGATAAGTAAGTTAATCATCCCAACTAACATTGAATTAATTCTTGAGTCTATCATATTCTCTGAGGGATCAACCCTAATCTCAGTTAGGTTATTTACTTGACAGCGACTGCTTTACCTAAAAAAAGAGGTGTGGCTTGAGTGATATCAAAAGGATGAGCAAATTTATCTTTGAAGTGTTAGATTTGGTTTCTAAGGAGTGCAAGACCACCATACTAGTAAAAGAGATTGATATCTCCCACCTCATGACCTATGCAGAGCAAATCAAAGATGAAAAGTTGAGAGAATGTGATAGGGAGTCCAAGAGGGATTAGATTGAGGGCAGTGGATTGATGTGCTGATGAAATGCAATACTTGTGATGCTTAAAACTTGGAACTTTATGTATTCTCAATGCGTGTTAGTAGGTTTGATTGTATTTTTGTGTTAGTTTTGTAGGATTATAGTGTTGGCAAAATTTAAAAAAAAATGTGCTGAAGTGGCTGATTTTTGGTGATTCACGAAATCCTCTATGGGTCATGGAGGAATTCACGAGTCGTGGAGGGGGTCTCGTATCAATTTCCAGTGAGGGGTGCAAATTTTAAGTCAACTCTACGAGGAGGATCCATGAGCCATACAATGATAGATGAACCATAGAGTGATGGTCGTGCCCTGAGGATCAGGAAGTGGAGAGTGTAGAAAAGTCATCAGACGAAACCTTCTACAGGCCGTAGAATCGCACACGGACCGTGGAATGATTTCATAGAAACTAACTCCAGAACACTACTATAGTCCACAAAAACCCGATCTACGTGCCATGACATAGGATACGAGTCATGAAAGATCTCATGAAACTTGTTGATACAGTTTTCCTAAGTCATTTTAGTTTTGTATTTTACATACTATAAATAGATTTTAAGGTTATTTTCCATAGTGAGAACTGATAGTCACATAGTTTTGAACTAATTCTTAGAGAAATAAATATTATTGTGTGTTCTTTTACTGCAACTTGTGCTTATAATTGAAGAGTTAGATTTTGTGTTCTCAATTTCATCTTTGTAAGTGATTAATTATGCTTCTCTACATCATAATTTCTGCATTTATACTGATCATGCATAGCTAAATCCACAACTAGGATTGTGAGGACCATGATGAACTAGCAAGGTAAAATCGAATAACGTGTAATTCTTGGAAGGTGTGTTAGGGTGTATTAATTATCCTCTTCACTTTAATTGCTTTTTAATGGATGACCAACGTTAGAACTCACCTAGTATTACTTACCGGATCAAGAAAATAACGAATAGAAAAAGTGATAATTAATTGGATTCAATTGAGATGTTCTCGTCTAATCAATCGAACTGGATCAAGAGGAGGTTGTACTGGAACTAAAAGTAAGGGTTAGTATATACACACCATGGAGACGGATCAAGTTTTGGGGTGAAATTTACCTATTTGCTGGATCAAAGACTTAGGTAAACCTAGCTTACATTCCTACACCTATACACTAGAAACTGATTGCATGTATTCGATATCACCAAGTTAGGGATTCATGGGGATCACATCACCCTAGTTAGCTCTTCTAGTAATTGTTCATCTCTTGCATTAGTTTAGGATTAATACATTTTCTTTTACAAAAATTCTCCTTTCTTGGGAGATAAGTAGGTTAATCAATCTCAAATTGCATTGAATTAATTCTAGAGTCTACCATAATCCTCGTGGGAACGATCCTAACCTCGGTTAGGTTATATACTTGATGACCGCTTTACCTCAAAAAGGAGATGTGACTTGGGCGACAATAAGTATTTTGGCGCTGTTGTCGGGGAATATGATTTAAATATTATCTTTAGTATTTATTTTTTCTTGTAGTCCATAACTTTATTTTTTTTATTATTATTTTATTTGTCTATTTGTTTTATTTCTCTTTTTTTCTTATTAATATGACACCCTCTGTTGAAGAATTATTGAATGATTGGAGTATTGGGATGAGAGGGGTTGTAGATAAGTTTTTGAATTGCAATGTGTACTTCTTGAAAATATTAGAAAATCTCAACTTAGAAAAATATGTGCTTTTGTCAGATGTTCATCAGTTTGGCTTGGATGTCTACATTTTAAGTGTTGAGTTGAGTGTAGAGATTAATATGTTTGACACTCAACAAGCTAGTTATGAATTGTGTGAGGAAGAAAAAATGCTTATAGGCCAACTTGAAGAGCTAAAATTGGAGGGTCAACTACTTGATCATACTATTATTGATGTTGTCACTGTTGAGAAAAATACATGAGAGTTATGTGATGAAGTAGATAATATTATTTTTAAAACTCTAGTGTGTGTAAACAAGAGGATGTAAATAATAATATAATTCATGAATTAGGACCCATTGGACGTCATTCCAATCATTTTTCCACTATATGTTTAGATGATGCGATATTAATCAAATCATATGAGCATATGGAAGAATGTAAGGAGGAGAAAAAATATGTTTATATTCTTGAATTTATTGGGAACAAATAAAAAAATTACATTCCTCATTTAAAGGGAAAAAAAGTGCAACATGCAATCTCTATTGTTTGGTTCCTTTATTTTTATACCACCACCCTTTGAGCATAATAGAAAGTTGGAATAGAAGTTAGGGGTACAATTCATAAGTTCAAGTGGAAAAAAAATAGAAGACCTCCAACTAGTAGTGTAACTTCTTATTTTCTTTTTTCTATATTGTATTTTTTAAATATTTTTTTGTGTCATTTTTATTTTTGCAGATTTAGGGGAAGTCGGAGTACCAAAATTTGAAGCTAAAGAACACGTTTTTTGAGCTTAAGTGTGCGATGCGTGCGATCCTTGATAAATATTGAAGAACATGATTCTAACTAGACCCTAATGGGTCCTAGGGAGTATTTCTTACCCTTCTGCTTCATCTCTTTTCTATAAATTACTTTGGAGACAAAACATGATTTTAAGTGTGGGGTGAAATTTCTTCCAATATTTTTAAGGGTGATGTATGCTATAAGATTTTATTTAATTATTTAATTTTAATTAAAAATATAAAAAAGTCCAAAAATACAAAAAAAAAAAATTCTTTTCTTCTTTTTTTAGAGTAAAATAGTTTTGTATGATTCTTATATTTTTTTTATGATTCTTATATTTTTAGTTTTTATTAGAGCATATTTCACCCACTCCTTGATTTTTCTTTTCGGTTATTTTCCGAGGGGGAGCCCATTAAACTAGATTTTTTTAAAAGTAGATTTTATTTTAAATATTTTATTTTATTTTTCGAGAGAAAAGAAAAGATCTCTTTAACTTGGTTGATATAAAATAATTTAGGTATGATTTTGATTAGTATTTTTCTATGAGTGCTTGAGCATAAAATAAAAATACACTTTTTGACACCTAAGCTCATATTTGTGACTTTGTATATAACTTATTCTTATTTTATATGTTTGTTATGACCCTGTCTATCTTAAAAGTAAAATTAATCCATCTTGATTGAGACGTGTGCCATGTGTGGTTAGGTTAATTGTATATATTCCATGTTTTGCATCTTAAGTCTAGAACTTGCCTGATATGTTATTGAAGCGAAATAAAAAGTTATTGCTTGTGTTAGAAAATGATAATAGACTTTCTTTGATTTGTCTTGTAAAATTTAGTCTTTTCAGATATTATATCACTAGTAACCCTTTTGAGCTTAAAATAGATCCTTTCATTGTATTATCCAAATTCACATCTCATTGTTTTTGTAATTCTCACTTTGGCTCTAGTCCCTCCTTGGATAGCGTGCACCTCGACATGGACATAGCACCTAATTTGAGGATGGCTACTATAAGTTGCCCTAGTTCATCATAGGACATTGTGCACCTCAACTCAAGCAAAATACTAAGTTGGGGGTGACTATTGTAAAGAAAAGTAAAAATAATGGGACATGAAAAAAATATTTATTGAGGTATTCTTGATATGAGGAGCATCACTTGTGAAAATAATTGAAGAGAGGGCGAAAAAAAAAGAAAGTGAAAAAAATGGGTGATGAAATCCAAAAGAAAATAACAAGGGGGTGTACAAAGTGTCTAAGGAAATTTAAGTCACTACTATATAATTTCTTATCCTTCCCTAGCCAATATTACAATCCATTAAAGTCTTATTTGATTTTATTGAAGCATACTTAATTAGTGGAGATGTACATAATGGGCAAGCCTATGGTTCTTTGTGCATACATGTGAATTCTTTTGCGAGTATGAGAGTTGCTCTTTGATGCGAAGTCCTTAATCTATATTCAATTCTTTAATTGAGTGTATGGACTATTTATTCTTGTGAGGGAACTTGTTTCATGATAGATAGGTGATTTTATTAGCTTTCTTTGATGGAATAAGTGATCAAACTTAATTTGATGAATTAAAGTCCGTCTTTAAGGCTAGAATGTTAGAAGTTTATTTTTGTTGAATATCTTGCATAATGATCGGAAAGCATACTTAATGTTGCGAAATGTTTCATTGCTTGAATTATTTGTATCAACCAAAGTGGCGTCATTCCTAGGCTATTATTTTGAGATGAGTTTTAATGTTTGCTCGAGGACGAGCAAAAATTTAAGTTGGGGTGTTGATGTGAGGCTAAAATAAATATATTTAATCATTATTTACCTCATATTTGATCTTTTATTTATCCCTTTTTAGCATAAATTTTATGAATTGTATATTTTATTTGTAGGATTAAATTGACACGTAGATGAAGAAATTTGGAGCTAAAACGAATCATAAATAAAAGATCATAGAAGAAAAATCAAGAAGGCAACTTAATGGAATAAATTGAATATTTTATTAACATTCATATATTTCACACTTGCAACAAATGTGAGGATTCAATTGTTAACATGCTGCCATGTGGCAGACATGTAACACAGAAACATGGGCAACAAAAAAAAATTAAAGGCGGCGCATCACACAAGTCCTTCCGATTTTGGGTTTCACAATTTGTTTTGGGACTTGATTATTTTTCTAAATCTATAAATAACCCATAAAAGTAATTCTTCCATAACTAACCCAAAGAACCCAAATAATTTAGGTTTTAGAATTTTATAGCATGAAATTGTTGGAAGAGCCGTCGCAGAGTCTGAAGAATTTTAATTTATTCTTTTCATCTCCTTTTATTATTTATTTGTATTCTTGATTTTTGAAAGATTATTTAGCTATTGTTCTTGTAAAAAGAAAAAAAATAAAAGAGAGAGAAGTGCCTACTCAGTATGCTAGATAGAAAAAACATTGTGAAAAATTAAGACACTATGCAAGAATTGAGTCTAAGACACCCTAAAAAATTCAGAAGGGGAGAAAGAGGGAATAAAAAGAAAATATGGGTTGGTAGGGAAAAAGTGTAGTATCAAGGAGGTCCATTAGTCACTATATTCCCAAAGTATCATACCAACGCCCCCTGAGCCTATGTTACAAGCCTAGAAAGTTCTAAAGTGATCCTAGTCCAACTAGTTAAAGATGTTAGTCGTGAGTATAGGGGAAAGCCTATGGTATTGGTCACAGTATTTGAATGTCATTTGTGAGAGTGAGTGTTGTAGTATTATCCCAAGTACTGCATTTGAAAATATCATTCTGAGTGAGGAATGAGACTTGTTTTTGTGAGGGCACTTGCATTGCATTGTTGATGTCTTACTAATTCGGTGATTGTTACTTATTTATGGTTGTATAACTTATCATAGTTGTACTGTGAATGTATTGATTTGTGTTGATTTGTTGGATAACTATCTAATATGGATTTGAAATATGGTGTGGGTATCTGTGTTGGATTTTGATTAAGTTTGTGCCAGTGGGTTGGAGTCTGTATATTTCTATACTGCTTATATAGATCAAGTTCGTCGCTAGAGAACAAGCAATAATTTTAAGTTGAGGGTGTTGACGTGCTGCCAAAATGCAACACTTTTGATGCTTAAAACTTGGAATTTTGTGTGTTCTCAATATGATGTTAGTAGAATTGATTGTGTTTTTTGTGTTTGTTTTGCAGGATTACAGCGTTGGCAAAGTTTTGGGAAAAATGTGCTGAAGTTGCTGATTTTTGGTGATTCATGAAACCCTCTATGGGTCGTGGAGGGGGTCTCGTATCAATTTCCAGTGAGGGGTGTAAACTTGAAGTCAACTCTACGAGGAGGATCCATGAGCCATATAATGATATACGAATCATAGAGTGATGGTTGTGCCTTGAGGATAAAAAAATGGAGAGGTACAAAAAAGTCATCAAATGAAATCTTGTACGAGTAGTAGAATCTCACATGGACCATGAAATAGTTTCGTAGAAGCTAACTCCAGAACACTGCCAGAGTCCATGAAACCTTGATCTACGGGCCGTGAAGTGAGATAAGAGCCGTGAAAGGTCTCGTGAAACTTGTTGACATGTTTTGTATTTTACATACTATAAATAGGTTTTTAGGTTATTTTTCATAGTGAGAACCCATAGTCACGTAGTTTTGAACGATTTCTTAGAGGAAAAATATTATTGTGTTTTCTTTTACTGAAACTTGTGCTTATAATTGAAGAGTTGAATTTTGTGTTCTCAATTTCATCTTTGTAAGTGCTTAATTATGCTTCTCTACATCATAATTTCTGTATTTATACTAATCATGCATAGCTAAATCCACAACTAGGGATGTGGGAATCATGATGAACTAGCAAGGTAAAATCGGATAACGCGTAATTCTTGGAAGGTGTGTTAGGGTATATTAATTATCCTCTTCACTTTAATTGCTTTTTAACGGGTGACCAAAGTTAGAACTCACCTAGTATTACTTACCGGATCAAGGAAGTTACGAATAAAAAAAGTGATAATTAATAGGATTAAATTGAGATGTTTTTGTCTAATCAACTGAACTAGATCAAGGGGAGGTTGTACTGGGACTAAAAGTAAGGATTTGTATAGACACACCGCAGAGACATATCAAGTTCTAGGGTGAAATTTACCTATTTGTTGGATCAAAGACTTAGGTAAACCTAGCTTACTGTCCTACATGTATACACTGAAAAAGATTATAATTATTTGGTAATACTGAGCTAGGAAATCATGGGAAAGACAATACCCTAGTTACTTCTTCCACTGATTTCACAACACATGCACTTGATTGATTTCCATATTCCCTGTGGGATGGACCCCGACTCACAAGTTGGGTAATTATATTGCAAACGACCATTTTATATTTCTTTTGAGAAGTATATTTTGGATGTTACAAAAAATGTTCATCTCGTTTTATTATTTATTTTTATTCTTGAATTTTAGAAGATTATTTAGCTATTGTTCTTATAAAAAAAGAGAGAGAAGTGCGTACTCAGTATGCTAGATAGAAAAACATTGTGAAAAATAAAGCCACTGTGAAAGAATTGAGTGTAGGACACCCTAAAAGGTTCGAAAGGGGAGAAAGAGGGAATAAAATGAAAATATGAGTTGGTAGGACAAAAGTGTGAAAAAATGCAGTATCAAAGAGGGCCATTAGTCACTATGTTCCTAAAGTATCATACCAATGCCCCCTAAGCCTACGTTACAAGCCTAGAAAGTCTAAAAGTGATCCTAGTCCAACTAGTTGAAGGTGTCAGTTGTGAGTATAAGGGCAAGCCAACGGTATTGGTCATAGTATTTGAATGTTATTTGTAAGAGTGAGTGTTGTAGTATTTCCCTAAGTACTGAATTTGAATATATCATTCCGAGTGAGGAATGAGACTTCTTTTCGTTAGGGCACTTGCTTTGCATTGCTGATGTTTGACTAATTCGACGATTGTTCCTTATTTATGGTTGCGTAGCTTATCATAGTTGCACTGTTGAATATATTGATCTGTATTGGTTTGTTGGATAACTATCTGATATGGATTTGAAATATGGTGTGGGTATCTGTGTTGTATTTTGATTAAGTCTGTGCTAGTGGGTTAGAGTCTGTATGTTTCTATACAACTTATGTAGATCGAGTCTGTCGCTTGAGGACAAACAACAATTTTAAATGGAGGATGTTGATGTGCTGCCAAAATGCAACACTTTTGATGCTTAAAACTTAGAATTTTGTGTATTCTCAATGCAATGTTATTAGAATTAATTGTGTTTTTGTGTTTATTTTGCAGGATTACAGTGTTGACAAAATTTTGGGAAAAATGTGCTGAAGTTGCTGAGTTTTGGTGATTCATGAAACCCTCTACGGATCATGGAGCGGGTCTCGTATCAATTTTTAGTGAGGGGTGCAAACTTGAAGTTAACTCTACGAGGAGTATTCACGAGTCTTACAATGATATACGAATCGTAGAGTGATGGTCGTGCCTTGAGGATAAGAAAATGGAAAGGTGCAAAAAAGTCATCAAATGAAATCTTCTACGAGCCGTAGAATCTCACACGAACCATGGAATAATTTCGTAGAAGCTAACTCCAGAACACTGCAAGAGTCCATGAAATCCCGTTCTACGGGCCGTGAGTCAGATAGGAGCCGTGAAAGGTCTCGTGAAGCTTGTTGAGATAGTTTTCCTAAGTCATTTTCGTTTTGTATTTTACATACTATAAATAGGGTTTTAGGTTATTTTTCATAGTGAGAACCAACAGTCACGTAGTTTTGAATGAGTTCTTAGAGGAAAAACATTATTGTGTTTTCTTTTACTGAAATTTGTGCTTATAATCGAAGAGTTGAATTTTGTGTTCTCAATTGTAAGTTCTTAATTATGATTCTCTACATCATAATATATGCATTTGTACTGATCATGCATAAATCCATAACTAGGGATGTGGGAACCATGATGAACTGGCAAGGTAAAATTGGATAAAGTAAAATTCTTGGAAGGTGTGTTAGGGTGTATTAATTATTCTCTTCACTTTAATTGCTTTTTAACAAGTGGTCAATGTTAGAATTTGCCTAGTATTACTTGCCGTATCAAGGAAGTAACAAATAGGAAAAGAGCTTATTAACAGGATTCAATTGAGATATTCTCGTCTAATCAACCGAACTGGATCAAGGGGAGGTTGTACTGGGACTAAAAGTAAGGGTTAGTATAGACAGACCACAGAGATGGATCAACTTACAGGGTGAAATTTACCTATTTGCTGGATCAAAGACTTAGGTAAATCTAGCTTACTGTACTATATCTATACACTGAAAGGATTACTATTATCTTGTAATATTGAGTTAGGAAATCATGGGTAACATAATACTTTAGTTAATTCTTTCACTGATTTTACAACACTTGCACTTGATTGATTGCTCTAGTCTAGGTTTACTTATTGCAAATTAACCCCCCTTCCCCCCAAATATTTATAACGACTATCAAGTTAATATATTTACTATTGACAATATTTTTTCATATTCCTTGTGGGTTCGACCCTGACTCACAAGTTGGGTAATTATATTGCAAATAACCATTTTATATTTCTTTTGAGAATTATATTTTGGATGTTACAAAAAATGTTCATCTCCTTTTATTATTTATTTGTATACTTGATTTTTGGAAGATTATTTAGCTATTGTTCTTGTAAAAGAAAAAGAGAGAGAGAGAGAGAAGTGCCTACTCAGTATGCTAGATAGAAAAATATTGTGAAAATAAAGGCATTGTGCAAGAATTGAGTCTAGGACACCCTAAAAGGTTCGGAAGGGGAGAAAGTGGAAATAAAAAGAAAATATGGGTTTGTAGGGAAAAAGTGTAGAAAAAATGCAGTATCAAGAAGGGCCATTAGTCACTATGTTCCCAAAGTATCATACCAGTGCCCTCTGAGCCTATGTTACAAGCCTAGAAAGTCCTAAAATGATCCAAGTCCAACTAGTTGAAGGTGTCGGTCGTGAGTATAGGGGAAAGTCTATGGTATTGGTCATAGTATTTGAATGTCGTTTGTGAGAGTGAGTGTTGTAGTATTGTCCCAAGTGCTGAATTTGAAAATATCATTTTGAGTGAGGAATGAGACTTCTTTTTTTGAGGTAACTTGCATTGCATTGTTGATGTTTGACTAATTCAATGATTGTTGCTTATTTATGGTTGCATAGATTATCACAGTATCACTGTTGAATGTATTGATCTGTTTTGGTTTTCTAGATCAGTATCTGATATGGATTTGAAATATCGTGTGGTATCTGTGTTGGATTTTGATTAAGTATATGCTAATGGGTTGGAGTCTATATGTTTTTATACTGCTTATATAGATCGAGTCCATCGCTTGAGGACAAGCAATAATTTTAAGTTGAGGGTGTTCACGTGCTACCGAAATGTAGCACTTTTGATGCTTAAAATTTAGTATTTTTTATTTTCTCAATGTGATGTTAGTACGTTTGATTGTGTTTTTGCATTTGTTTTGCAGGATTACAGTGTTGACAAAGTTTTGGGAAAAATGTGCTGAAGTTGCTAATTTTTTGTGGTTCATGAAACCCTCTATGGGTCGTGGAGGAGTTCATGAGTAATGTAGGGGGTCTCGTATCAATTTCCAGTGAGGGGTGCAAACTTGAAGTCAACTCTACGAGGATGATCCACGAGCCATACAATGATATACAAACCGTAGAGTGATGGTCATGCCTTGAGGATCAGAAAATGGAGAGGTGCAAAAAAGTCATCCAATGAAATCTTCTATGAGCCGTAGAATCTCACACGGACCGTGGAATAGTTTCGTAGAAGCTAACTCGAGAACACTGCCAGAGTCCATGAAACCCCAATCTACGGGCCGTGATGTGAGATACGAGCCATGAAAGGTCTCGTGAAGCTTGTTGACTTAGTTTTCCTAAGTCATTTTGGTTTTGTATTTTACATACTATAAATAGATTTTTGGTTATTTTTCATAGTGAGAACCAACAGTCACATAGTTTTGAACGAGTTCTTAGAGGATAAACATTATTGCATTTTCTTTTACTGAAACTTGTGCTTATAATCAAAGAGTTGAATTTTGTGTTCTCAATTTCATATTTGTAAGTGCTTAATTATGCTTCTGTACATCATAATTGCTGCATTTATACTGATCATGCATAGCTAAATCCACAACTAGGGATGTGGGAACTAGGAAAATTAGCAAGGTAAAATCCGATAATGCGTAATTCTTGGAAGGTGTGTTAGGGTGTAGTAATTATCCTCTTCACTTTAATTAATTTTTAACGAGTGGTCAATGTTAGAACTCGTCTAGTATTACTTGCTAGATCAAAGAAGTAATGAATAGGAAAAGTGATAATTAAATGGATTAGATTGAGATATTCTTGTCTAATCAACCGAACTAGATCAAGGGGAGGTTGTACTGGGACTAAAATTAAGGGTTAGTATCGACACACCACAGATACGGATCATATTCTAGGGTGAAAGTGACCAATTTTCTAGATCAAAGGCTTAGATAAACCTAGCTTACTGTCCTAGACCTATACACCGGAAAAGGATTGCATATATCCGATATCACCGAGTTAGGGATTCATGGGGATCACATCAACCTAGTTAGATCTTCTACTGATTGTTCATCTTTTGCATTAGTTTAGGATTAATACAATATCTTTTTCAACACCCCCTATTTCTTGGGAGATAAGTAGGTTAATCAGTCTAAAATTGCATTGAATTAATTCTAGAGTCTACTATATTTTTCATGGGAATAATCCTAACCTCGGTTAGGTTATATACTTGACGACTGTCACGACCCGGATAGGGGCCTATATGTGACATGGCGAAGGAGAACCCGAAAGTCCTCGATCAAGCCATCATAGCATCATCACACATATCATCGGTTCGAAAGCGTGGAAGCTAAACACATAACACATAAGCTCTAAGGGAATCGGGGCTTTGGACTCAAGCTATGGGGATGTTTTCAGGAATGGGATAAGCATGGATTCACATAACACGTAGCAATTATCTCTAAGGGGACGGGTAAGTAGGATTTAACTATGGGGGCGCACCGGGATTATGAGAATTTCCACATAAGCACATAGTAAATCACAATCCCCAACATTCAAGTCATAAGCATAATCAATGACAATTCTCATAATCAAGGCTAATAAGCATAGTATTACATAACCATAATGTTTAACATAACAAGTCAACGTACAAGAGTCTAGATTTGTCCAACAAGCCTCTACATAGATAAGCGGGGCCTCGACAAGGTTTGAGGCTCACCCTCAATACATATGTAAAGTAAATGACGTAATAAAAACTAGGTAGATAGACGGTGGCTATTGCCCTTGAAAAAAAGGGCTCACCACTAGCAAAGTCTTCAACAAGGATCAAGCGTCGTCCGGTAGAATGTGAAAGTCATCTCCGGTCCCTACATGGTTAGAACATGTGGACAAAAAATATGGGTTAGCAGATAATATGTACTAAGTATGCGGGCATGCAATGCACATGATAATATAGTATGACCAAGCAACATGCCAAAGGGACAAGTGGTAAGAAAGAAATGCACGTAGCCAAGGATAATATAACAATATGCTATGCCATGGTGCATAAGATGCAATCCTATGATCATAATATGACGGGGATGTGACCTCAACCGACAACAATGAAGATCCGGGTGAGCTACTACCCGGATCCGGACTATTTGCCAAGTAGTACCCTAATCTCCCTTGAAACAAGGGGAAATATACATGTCATCCCATATAGGGAGAAATCCTATGTTGGCACATGGTTTGACGGAAAGGAGTATGGACCCTATGGAGATAGTCCACCCCAACTCCAATCCCTCGGTACTAAGTCTCATCCCATGGGAATATATATATATACATGCAAACTTCAAATCGGAAGACTTACATTCTTTTCAAATCATGCATCATTAGTCAAACCAAAACCA
>JBCEWC010010187.1:0-17920 GCA_038996855.1 Solanum aculeatissimum | reverse complement strand
TTTATTGGATAATTTGATTTTAGCTTTAATTTTAGTTTGTAATTAACTAATTATAGCTTTTGCAAATTTATAAACAATATTTTTTTCTATTTGCTTTTATTAATGCAAATTCTCATTATCGTTCTTATCGGTTAAATCGAAAACTGAACCGTTAAGGACATAAAACCGATAAACCAAAAACCGATAAAAATTATCTTATTGGTTTGTTATTGGGTTAACATATTTAAAAATAAAAAACCGATAAACCGAACCGATAATATATAAAACCGAACCGAACCGACCGATGCACACCCCTAAACACATCAGTGGATACCAGATAGTCATCAAACAAAACAATGCAGACCAATACATGTGAAGTATAACTATGACAGGCAAGGTAACCACAGATAAGTAACAATCACTAAGATAACTTAGAAACAATAATGCAATGCAAGTTTTCTCACAGAAATAAGTCCCATATCTTACTATGCTAGTATTTTCAGATTCAATGCTTGGGACTAAACAAACTCACTCACACTCACAATAGATATTCAAATACTGTGCTCAATACCATATGCTTTCCCCGATACTCACGACTATGATCTTCGACTACATGGACTAGGATCATTATAGGACTTTCTTGGCTTGTAACGTAGGCTCACGGGGCTTTGGTATTATGCTTTGGGAACATAGTGACTAAAGACCCTCTTTGACACTGCGTTTTCTATACTTTTGCCTTACCAATACTGTGATTTTTCAACTTGTTCTCCCATTCTCCTATTTCAAGCTTTTCTAGGTGCTTTGTTCTCATTCTTAGCTCATTGCCTTTTATTTTTCACATGCTTTTTCTTTTTAGCTCATTGTTTAGGCATCTCTTCATATTTTCAGGCACCCATAACATATTTTCCCTTTTTTCATGTATCACTAACTTCCACCCCAGTTATTTTGACCTCTCTTACACTAACCACCTTTAACTTAGGCTTTTGGCCTGAGTTAAGGTGCACACTATCCAACCTACAAACCAAAGCCACTTTTGGTAGCCACCCTCAACTTAAGCTTTTTGGCTCAGTCAAGGTGCACAATATTCAAGGAAGGACCAGGGCCAATTTTAGGATTTCAAAATCAACAATGCTTGTTTACTTAGGTGTCTACAAAGAAAAAGGTACTTGTAAGGCTCAAATATTCAGATCAAGGGATACATCAAGCATTTGGTTGGTTATTTAGGCTAAGTGGACTAATATGAACAACGACCTAAGATCCTTTCCTAATTAACTAGCCTACAATCTAAGTTAGAGTAATGGGGAGAATTCTAAATTAAAATACAGTGTGAGAATCATGCAAATAAGCTCACACACTTGGCACTGATTATACTATCAACTCAGACTCTCAAATCATGCTTTTTATTGAAATTACACCTTATCAGGACAAAAACTGTCAATTAATCAAGATCACATGGTTGTTATCAAGACTACCTAAATAAAATTTTTTTATGGGTATTATTTTTTAATAAAAATGAACATATGCCATAGACTTAAGTACAGTATGCTACTAATACTACCTATACATCCTAAACATATCGGTTCAACAAAAAATAAATGTCCTCGGGGAAAGAACACAAGTAAGAAAATCCCACAGACTCAAAAATTGGGATAGTTGTAGGCCATAGTTACTCAGACTTCACCGAGGCCTATAACTATCCACATCCCATGGAAAAAGATGTGCATTATCCTCAATGCATAAAATATAATGTAATCAAAGCATAGGAGTCAAAAAATATACCTAAGTGCCTATGCGTCGGTGTTTGGTTGTGTCTGACCACCCTCAACCTGCCTGGTGGTCTCCTCAACAGTGGGAGCATGTTCGGAGGGTACAACACCACTCACAATCTCCTACAGTCGTGCCTATCGTGCCATCTCATCTGCAATTGATGCTCATGCGGCAAATGCTACCTGCTCTCTCTCAGTTAACTCTGTCTCCCGCCTCAGGGCATTGGGAAAATTAGTCTCAGAACGGGGCCTCTTCCCAGAGGCGTGGAGTGATGTCTCCTCAGTGGAAAAAAGATCAATGAATGCCTTAGTAGTAGTGTTGGGTGTCTGGAATACGACTTGTGGTGTTGCTGCTCTAATATCAGTCCAGAGCTGCTGAATCTTTATCTACATAGCAGTTAGATCAGGGGGTTGGGCTAAAGCATGGCTCTGGTCTACTCTGCACTCAAATGCATCTATACACCCATTACTTGTATCAAAATCTCTGCGATAGTGGTCGTACAGTGCATCCTCATACGCTCTTCAGCCTTAGATATGGCCTGGTGGACCCATGGCCTAATCTGATATAATAGCTGTGTCAGCTGAGTCTCAGTCCTAACCAACCTTTGTACCATGGTCTGAATAGAGGCCGCAAACATATATTCCATGCCTATGGGAGATACTGGCATTGCCTCTGGCACAAAAGAAGTAGTATTAGTAGTAGTGGGACCCCTCTCTCTATCAGGCTTGGTCTGTGAGTCCCTTCCGTGATAGGAGCAGTGGTGGAAGAAGATGAAAGCTCAGATGGCGGAACTGTGGTGAACATCTCTGGCATATAGACTGGAGGTTGTGGTGCTCGCCTAAGTGCCACCATATTCTCATTAGCCTTTATCAGGATAGCATCCAATATTCTCTGAACCTCTATCAGAGTATCCACCTGAGAAATACTACCCACCCTCACCGCTAAGCAAAGCCTGTATATTAGACAACGGAATATGACAAAAGTGGATCTTTTAAGGGCCGCCTCGTGTATCTACTCTGTGATCAATCTGGCCCAATCTATGTCATATCTAGCTAAGATGATAAAAACAAATACAACACGGTTCAGTGTAAATATATTATCTGCATGTGTTGGCCGAATCTGCGATCTGAATATAACCCACAAAATTTACCGGTGAAGCTGAGTGAAGCCTTCACTATGGATGCCAATGCTGTAGAAACCCACTCAGGGTCCTGGCCCTGCACTGCGATGTGGTTGTAAATCTACCTCATCAATGAGCCCTTACGAGTTGCATCTCTCATCAGAATACGATCCCGAGTCTGGCTCAGCCTGTAGTCAAACTCAACAGTAGATATGGAGCCTCGTATTGGGGACCAAAGAGAACTTGATAGATGGTTGTCTCTGATGTGTCGATTGGGATGCCTTTCACTATCGTCTATGTAAATATGGGTTGTGACAAATATGACTTCCTTTTTTAGGTTGAGCGGGCAACGGTGGATACGTATGATGCATAGAACTCTCTTACTATTGCAAGGGAGTACCTCAATGACAAATTTGCTAGCCACTCCAACCTATACCGCATCATAGTATCTCAGAGCCTAAGGATGCTGTCAAGCCCGATAGTGATAAGTTAAGGCTCCTCGAAGATAGTGCGGGCCTAATGACCCTGCTTATCATATTGTATATCATCTCAGTACACCCTCTATATCCGGGCACGCACCACCTACTGTTTAAGGCATCTGGGGATGATGGTGCTACCGGGGTAGATGTTGCAACGTCAGAATCTAACTCCTCTCCTGTACTGAAGCCAACTCTACCTCCTGCTCCTGACCATGACCCACCTCCGTTGGAGGTCATCTAGATGGAGCTACTCTGTCGATTGTCTCCCTCGTCAGAATGGGAAGGTTGTACCACTATGGCTTGAGTCTAAGGTTGCCCTGTCTGTCTGGTAGCTGCCCGTGTCTGTCATAGCTCAACACCCACATCAGGCTAGACATCGAGCTTCTCTAATGAGCCATTAGTCTTAGGAGCGGCCTCAGAGTCCGTAGGCTTATCACGTAACCTCTCCTTCATGGCTCGTATCTCATCTACCATTTATCGTGGGGGGCTATAGTACCTGAAAGCACACATTATGGAAACCCATGAGTATAAGAATATAGGAATGAAATGCAAATGATTACAAAAAAAAACTTGACTGACATCAATGTCTACGAAGGCTCATCTACGAGCCTTAGGTGAAACTATAGGTTGTAGAACGCTTTCATAAATGGCTGAGTACAATAATTTTAGTTATTGGAACTACATTTATAAGACTAGGTACGACTCGTATAACATTCTATGAGTTGTAGACTGAGTTGTAGATATGAATTCAATCTTGATTTTGTGCAGGCAAGGCCCTACGAGACTTGTCTATGAATCGTAGTTTAAACTATAACTTGTAAAATGTCTCGTCTGATAGGATCCCAGAAACTTCAAGTTATTGGATCTTCACAGAGGGGAAACTACAACTCATGGACTAATCCATTGGCCATAGAGAAGACCCTCGTGGTGTGAAATTGTCATGATCCAACCTTTCAGGTCATGATGATGCCTGCTAGATCCCACCTATAGGCAAGCCAACCCAAAATCCTCGGCATCTGTCCTAATAGCTAAGCATAACGATAGCTAACGACATACAAAATAAGCTAACAACAACCTATCCCAGGACCTGAAAGTCACCTGTACAGAGCTACTATAGACTCAAAATAAAGTATATATATCTACATACATAACTAAAATAACAATCGACACATACAAATCCAAACTAACTATATAAGGTCAGTGTCTGAATAGAAAAGATGATCGTCAAATAGAAGAAGACTGTAGAATATCCAGAGCTGCTGATGCTCACAAATGTCCCCTGAATCATCTGTGAATCCCTAACTTAGTGACTGCAACTAGTACCTGGACCTGCACCATGAGAAGATACAGAAATGTAAGGGTGAGTACCGATAATAGGCACCCAGTAGGCATCATCGGCCGACTAAGTGAAAATACAATAAAACCAAAAGGCTCAAATAGAAAGAACTGTAGCAGGTTTAGCCAAATTGGAACTCAAATCAAGGAAAGAACATATCTGGAAACCCTCAAACCACCACAGAACCAACCAAGGCGATGAACAATGGTAAACTACACCAACCCAAGTGATGGACATCGATATCAACTGACGAAGACTACGTAGGGCCACCACAACTGTCCTCTATTGGGACATAGTGTTGTACGTGGGTGTAAGGCCCTAATATCTATACTTGTACGCCAACTGGGCCACCATAAGCCTCGAAGGTACACCTGCGCACAATCTGATCAACTGAGTCACAATAGAACCCAACTCTAATTATCACATGATTACAGGTCGGTTGTACGTGGGTGTAAGGCCCTAGTGTCTAAGCCTGAATGCCCCCTGATCCCCCATAAGCCCAGAGGGTACACCCACACACAATTAGGGTGTTTGTATAAGTGGGGAGGGTACAAAGGTCAGTAGCGATTGACATGAAATATTAACCAGTGCAGGATACAACATCACATGGGGCCTCGAACCCCTAACGGTGACTTGGGGCCTCAAACCCCTAACTATCACTTGGGGCCTCGAACCCCTAACTGTCACCCGGGGCCTCAAAGCCCTAAGAACCGCTAACTGTCACTTGGGGGCCTCGAACTGCTAACTGTCACTTGGGGCCTCAAACTAATATAATATGAACAGAGCCTCGAACCCCTAACTATTACCCGGGGCCTCGAACCCCTATAATATCAATGGGGCCTCGAACCCCTAACTGTTACCTGGGGCCTCAAACCCCTATAATATAAACAGGGCCTCAAACCCCCTTCCCGACCTGGACTCCGGTCATGGTAGTCAGCCAGGGCCAGATGGTCTGAAAATATACATAACGATGGGACTATCCCCCATGGGAGAAATAATCCCGCTAACACAATCAATAGGGCCTCAAACCTAAAATATAATCAACGGGGTCTCCAACCCAAAACAATCAGTGTGTCATATCTCTTTGAACAAATCGCAGTATCTCAGAACCCAAGAACAACCACTGGGCCTCGAACACAAGAACAACCACTAGTGTTTGGACCTCAAATCAGTATCCACCACCCTACATCCCAGTCGTGGTCACTAGACTTAAACCATGAGACGCGACTCTTGGGTCTCAGACACTCGAACGTGGCCACCATAGTTCAAAAGTAGTGGGAAACGTCATCTATGACTCAAGGTATCGAAACAAAACTCACTCAACCAGTCTATCCAGATTCCGAACTCCTAAGTCATGTCATGCCAGAGTGAATGTAGGCAACAACACTCATAACATCTATATATCACACACAATCCAACCCACACAACCGTATATCACCGTCTCTCAGATAACACTAGCTAATCGTAGCCTTAATAAGGATAACAAATGCACAAGGACTAACAACTGTATACAAAAGTATATATCTCATAGACGAATGTTGGGTCATGCCCACCCAAAGTGAAAAATACCACATCCCAGTCAATCACAAGTACTCTGAGTAACCATGGGTATCAAATCCAGGGAAAATTAACTGGGCCTTAAACCCAAGGAAAATCAACTAGACCCCAAGTCCAAGGAAAATCAACTAGGTCCTTGACCCACGAGCAATCGACGGGGTCCCCGACTCGAAGCATAACCAACAGGGTCCCGAACCCATAGGACAATCGACAGGTATATCACAAGTATCCAAAACAACCAAGGCTAGTAAATTCATATCTATACCAGAATCAATCCATAGTACGACTGTATCATAAGTATCCTGAACAATTCGGCCCATTAGAATCATATCTATACCAGAGTCTGTCCACAATACAACATATAATCAACAAACAACCTCACAACCAGCATACCTCAGTAGCATTAGGCTACACATTCTTACAAATAGAAGTTAAGCTAGAATATGTACTTGTCACAGGGCATTAGCCCATATCCAGCCTTTACCAGGCCTTTTCGTGGTTCAACAGTGTCAACACTCAACTACTATAGCGATCACAACTAGTACAGTCCAGAATAACCACAGGTATCCCAAAATAACTGTAGTTACCTATATACTAAGTACAAGGTCTATCCAGGAAAATAGGTATTAATAAATCATGACAACAGTGTTTAAATTCATAGCAGAAAATATTACTAACAATCAGCCTCACAACATATATACATATCTTACTCAAAAATTCCAACCACAACCAAGTTCTCAATATACATGTATTTCAGCTCAGTCTATAGGTAAAGAAAGCCTAGCCTACCTGAAAGGCGAATCCCCGTGCTTTAGATTAGTCCACGCAAGTTTTTTCTCTCAGATGACCTCCAAATATCACTTAGCTATCAAAATAAGAGTCAAAATATCAATACGACTCTTTTGGCTATAATATCTCCAAAAATGGGGGAAACACATGTCAAATGCAACTAAAATGGAGAAAATAGGCCCCACACCTGAAATACCAAACCAACCCTCGTAAAATGATTCCTATATCACCCCGAGTTCATATTCAGAAATTAAACCCAAAATAGATCCCATAAGGCAGAGAAACGACTCAAAAATGAAGTTGCATTTCTTATCGAAAAAAGAAACATTTATTTACAGTAATTTCTTTGCCAATTTACTCAAAATTTCGATCAAATTAACAAAATCTGAGTATACCGTGATGTAGGTCTCAAAAAGTAGTACAATTTAGACCTAAATTTTACTTAATTTCGATAAGAAACAGCCGAGATATCGCAACTCAAAATTTCCAAAAAATTACAACATAACAGCAACTAAATCAGATTTCTGCATCAAACGGAGCGCTATTAATTAATTCTGACATTATCACGATGTGCGCCTCACAAAAATGCACAGAATAGACCCAAATTTTACCAAAATCTTACTCAAAACGAATAAGAAATCACAACTCGAAATTTATGATAAATATATCCAAAATATAGCAGAATACAATAAATTTTACCTCAAACGATGCGCCAAAATCAATTTTCAATACTCTACGATGTTCCTCTAGAAAAAAATACATAAGTTAGCCTTTTGAATTGTCGAAATCGAACCACAAATGGAGGAGAAATCGCTGATTGAAAACTGGCTCCCACGTTTTGTGTTTCTGGAGTGAATTTTAGGTACATATATCACTTTGCCGCCTTTGACACGTGGCGGCCTGTGGTTCGGCCACATCACCAGTCGCCTTTATCTTTCAGCAACCGCTCAAACTTAATGTTGATATTCTGTCCTCATTCGGAATGGAAAAAATATGATCCGTATATGAAATCTGATCGGAAATGACATTCTGAACTCAACGGTGTAGTCAAAATTCTCATTAGAGGTTGTTTTATTCTAATGTGGGTTCGATTTCCCAATATCAAAATCTATTGAAGGGACCAAAACACACCCAAAAGCCCCAAAAACAGAACGAAAGGTCCTTCTAGACCAAACTCGACATTCCAGATCCAACGATGCGGTCATAATTTCCATTTGGCGAACCTTTCCCAAGAACGTTGACCTAAGTTAACTATTGAGCCATTTTAATTTGCAAAACTCTACATAATTGCACCGAACAAGCCCTTAGCCTAATTTGGTCGTTCCAGAGCTAATGGGACTGTCAGAATTTCACTCTGAGGTCATTTACTATGAAGCTACATGAAAATTCATTATATAGTTATAATCTCTCGTTTAACTCGAAAAGTTGTATAATTGTGAAACAATTCATCTAATGACCGAACAATCAATGCCAATAAATTACAAATAGTCTGAGGTCACTATGCAAATACTCAAACTGATAATATTCACAAAACCATAAAAATGACTTGGAGGGTCATTACAAAAATGTCCAGTAATCTTGACTTTCTAAGCCTATCAAACAGGTCCTAAAACGACATGTATCAGACCATAATCAATTAAATCAACACTGAAGCAAGAATATCACACACCCAATATGTTTTCAATAAATTCCCAAGCACCCCATATGCAATGATTATACACTACCCCATTGATTTACATTTCACATGTCAATACCACAATCTGACACCGTTTGGAAGTTACATGTAATCACACGTCATTTTTCTTAAGCCATGGTTTATATTCAAATTGAATGACATGTGACAACATGATTTTCTCAAAAGAAACATCAAACAACACACGACCACATACCTATTTCCAGCATTTTACACTATTCATAACAATGACGACACTTTAAAGACAGTACATACAAAGGCAACAGGTAATTCAAACCCATCACATTTGAACTATCGTACCCATCAATAATTCAACCAAATTACACCAATTTAGGTAATACAAGGGTTTTAGGGCTAAGTACTTACCAAAATTTGAGAAAAAAAGATGGAAAATTAAAGGAGGAATTCGAGTGGGTGAAACCCTAGGTCGCCGAAGAGATGCCCAAATTCTTGCTGGAAAAAGAAACGGTGGTCGGACGATGGTCGAAAGGTTAGGTTGGAAAATGGGGTAGGGTATTTTGTGAATTATATTAAGAATAAAGGGTCAAAATTATTTGACCCCCCTTTTATACTTTGACCGGGTTGGTTTATTAACTGGGCCCAGGCTTCTACGAAACCCCGACCACAAGCTGTAGAGGATTCTACGATCCGTAGGTCCTAGTCTCGTAGACTGCCAAATCTCTAATTTGAAGGAATGGCTTCACACACTCATCCACGGGCTGTATACAGAGGTATGACTCGTAGAATGGGTCGTAGAAGCCTCCAACCCTTAGTCAAATATAGAAAACTTACCTGGAGTCCATGAACCCCATTCACGACCCGTATTTGTATCTATGAGCCATAAAGTTGGCTCGTGAACTGGTGTGCACATCTTTTTGCTGACTAAAAATGTTCTATAAGTCAATGTACGGGTTGTGGTGTCGACCACGACCCGTAGAAACAATCGTAGAAGCACTTCTTATTTCTTCTTCAGCTCAAGATGGCTGACTTGATCTTGTTCCTGCATAACCTTCATGAACACACTGTTACCCTATATGCTACCAGTCCAAAGTAAAAAAAAAAATACAACCAAAATGTAAAAAATTAAACTACCTTCCAGTCTAAAAAGTTAAAAATAAAATAGAACTACTACTAGTATATTACACATCTTGGGGTGCCTCCCAAATAGCACCTGATTTATTATCGCGACACGACTAGGATCACTTGATTACTCAGACTTCATCAATGGCCTAAACATCCATCTTCAATTCATCGGGCCTCTTCATTGACTGACAGATGTTGAAGATGACTTCTTCATCATTCAATCTAAACTTGAGTTGACCTGATTCCATGTCCACTAGTGCTTGCCCAGTAGCTAGGAAAGCCTTCCCAAGATGATTGGGACTTCAAAGTCGACCTCGCAATCAAGGATCACAAAGTCTGCAGGGAATATGAATTTATCTACTTTGACAAGCACATCATATAGTATCCTCAATGGCTTCTTCATCATTCGGTCAACCATCAACATGCTCGTAGGAGTAGGGGCTTCCAAGCCTAGCTTTTTGAAAATCGCAAGAGACATTAGATTTATATCATACAATGCCTTTGTGAACTCGACATCACAAATGGTACATGGGATGGTGAATGCCCTGAGATCTTGTTGCTTCTATCCCAAGGAACTTGTGGATATTGCACTGCAATGTTGTAGCTCTTGAGAGAGTTTCTGACTCACAATTCACTTTTTGGTAACCAAGTCCTTCATGAAATTTGCATGCCCGGGCATCTTCTCCAATGCTTCAATGAAAGGAATATTGATGGAGAGTTGCTTCAGCATGGAGATAAAGTGGTAGAATTTACCTTCCTCTTCCTTCTTTTTGAGCTTATGGGAGAAGGGAGGAGAAGGTCGAGGAATGGGTTTCAACCTTTGTCGCATTGGTGTTGCATCACTTTCCCCATCTTTGCACGAACATCTTTGGTCTCTGCATCTCTAGTCTCCACTATCTTCTCATGAACATCATCTTTATCAACTTGCATCGGAGGGTCAATGGTCTGTTTTCCACCACGTATAGTCACGACCATACACTACCCCTCATTCTTAGAATTTTAAACTGTGTTGCTGGGCAATGTACCTTTCTAGTGTTGGTTTAGATGAGTGGACATCTGACTGAACTGTTGCTCAAGTTGCTTGATAGAAATAAAATGAGACTCGATTTTCTGATTAATGTTGGAGATGTTAGACTTAATCCTCTTCAATATCGCATCCTGAGCGTCAACCTTCTTCAATAGGCGATCAAACATCTCCTCAACTCTTGAGCTACAAGTACTAGAATCTCGACTATATGATGGAACATATAGACTATTTTTGTAACCATCTCTGCATCCCCACTCAGCATCCCTGTCCTATCCCCTGTTCCTATCATAGTGGCCTCCTTGATTGTTGTCTCTGAAGGCACCATCCCTGTTATAATTCCGACCTTGGTTTTCTTGACCTTAGCGCCAATATTCCTGATTGGACCCTTGGGCATTGGTCCAAAAACCCACCATCTGATTCTCGATGAAGCAAGTGTCCTCCTCATAGTAAGGCTCCTCGTACATGGGTGCTTGTGAAGGCTGATGAGATACTGCATTCACACGTTCCTGGTTCTCTTTCATCAATAACTTCACATTGGCATTCATTCGAGCAAGCTCTTCTATCACATCCTCACTTGTCTTTTCTTGTGTCGAACTAGTACTGAGTGAGAACGAGCTTTTTGAAGTTGACTTATCTCTCGTCCCCCATGCATGATTCATCTTGACCACTCTTTCCATCCTCTCTGCAACCTCTTGAAATAGACAATCTATAAATGATCCTCCCATGATAGTGTTTGTGACAACTTGACTATTTTCATCTAGGGTTTTATAGAAGATCTCCACCAACACTTCGTCAACAATTTTGTGGTCTGGGACACTCCTTAAGCACTTTGTGAATCTCTCCCATGTGGAACTGAGTGAATCACCGGACAATTATTTGAAGTTGTTGGTCTGGGCGTTCAACTTCAGATTCTTTGATATCGGAAAAAACCTCTCCAAAAAATCCCTCTGCATCTCTGCCCAACTGGTGATTAAACTCTGTGGGAGCTCGGATAACCATAGCATTGCATTACCTATGATAGACAGTGGGAAAACATGGAGCCCAACTATATCCATGGATAAATTCTAGTTTTCCATCATACTCTTACAGATGAATACAACACGGTGTAGATGATTAGGCAGATCTTCTGATGGTAAGCACATAAATAACTCGTGATTTTGCAGCATTTGAAGCAACCCACTCTACACAATGAACTTTGTGTCATCCGATAATGGAGGTAACACAATAGCTCCCATGACATCTATCACCATAGGGTCAAGTCGAAATTAATTTCATGTATTAGCTGCGGCTTAAAGAACCTGTGGTGGTGGATTTAGTGGAGGTGGGTTGTTATTGTCATTGCTCTGATTTAGTGTTGCATTCACTACGTCATTTGCAGCGTTGTTCGCATTATTCTGGGCCATTCTCCTTAGTGTCCTTTGGATTTCAGGGTCAAATAGAGTCAAGGAATTGCCTCGACTATGAGTGTTGTGCATACACCACACCTATACGCTAAAATAAAAACAACAAAAATATAAAATGAGGAAAATAATGATTAACTCCAAAATTACTTGAATTAAACAAGTCTAGCCGTACTCCTTAGCAACGACGCCAAAATCTTTATGTCACCCAAGTTACACCTCCTTTTTTAAAGTTAAAGCGTTCGTTATCAAGATATATAACCTAACCAAGGTTAGGGTCAAACCCACAGGGAATATGATAGACTTAGGATAATTTCAAGCAATTCGAGGTGATTAACCTACTTATCTCCCGAAAAGGGGGGTTTATGATTTTGCAGAAAATAAATCTATACTAGTGCAAGTGCTGTAAGAATTAGTAGAAAAAGTAACTAGGGTATTGTGTTCCCCATGATTCCCTAACTTGGTATTACCAGATAATCCTATTTTTTTCTAGTGTGTAGCATGCAGAACGATAAGTTAATTTTAGGAAATCCTTTGATCCAGATGAGAGGTAAATATCACTACATGATTTGATCCATCCCTGCAGTGTGACATTACTAACCCTTACCTATAGTTTCGGTACAACCTCCCCTTGATCTAGTTTGGTTGATTAGACGAGAAAACATCAATCGAATCCTATTAATTATTCTTTTTTCCTATTCATTACTACCTTGATCCAGTCAGTAACACTAGGCGAGTTTGAATGTTGGTCACCCATTAAAAAGCAATTAAAATGGAGAGAAATCATCAATACATGCATGTACACCTTCCAAGAATTACGAATTATTCAATTTTACCTTGTTAGTTCTTCATGGTTCCCACAACCCTAGTTGTGGATTTGGCTAAGCATAATCAGGGTAGATAAATTAATCATGTTAAAGAATAACATAATTAATCACTTACGATGACAAAGTTAAAGAGCATAAATCTCAATTTTTAAGAAATCACAATGCTATAGAATTTATGTAAAAATCACACAAAGAGAGTTTTCCAAGTGTTTTTCTGTTGTTTTGCCTCTCTTCCTACATAAAAGAAACCTAAAGACCTATTTATACTAAGTAAAATCAAATCCAAAATGGAATAGGAAAATTGAGTTGGCAGGCTCCATGAAAGGATTTATAGGCCGTATAGGATTTCACGGCCCATGTCGGGGCTTCGTAGACTTTATCTTCTGAAACTGGCCATCAATTCCATGAGACTTTCCTCTGAGCCATATTTAGACTTACGACCTATATAGGGTTTTGTCTAATCACTTTGTATGAAACTATTTAATATCTGATCCTCAATGCACGAAACTAATCCACGATCCGTATTAATTTCTACGGCTTTCCTGCGCACTCATAGACTAAACATCTAAAAGTAGTTCCTTCATTGGATCTTGGCCATGAAACCACTCTACAACTTGTGGAAGTATCCTTGACCCATAGAGTGTCTCGTTCTTTTCCAAAAATGTTACAATTCTGAAAACTTCATCCCAAAATCATGTCAACTCTGTAATCCTGCAAAATACACTCTGTAGTCCAGGTGTGATGACACTTACCTAACCCACCAAGGTGATTCAACCAAAAATCTAACTATCTCAATAATATAAAAATAAAAGATAAACAGTCTAATAGGATAGATAGACATAAGAGATTGAAACTATAACCTTCCAAAAGTGGTGTGACACATGTACAAGCCTCTAAATACATAATACTCAAATGAAAGTACAAAGTCTCAATATTTAGTCCTTAAATAGAACATGACATAATATCAAATCTCGAAGGCCTGCCAAAGGTACAAGCAACTATCTCATAAATGATCCTGAAGTTCGATCCTAAATATCATAAAACTATCAAGGAGGACGGGCTCACAACCTATAAAAATATAGCAAGGGGTGAGCAACAAACAACAGGATACTTAGCAAAATGAAACTAATCTAAAGTAAAACAGTGAATAACACAAGTACTCCTTAACCCCTAACCACAAACCACTGAACTACAACCCTGCACTCAGAGAAGTCCCAACATAATATAATATTCAATTCGCAATAATATAGATATACTCATCACCTATCATAATATCTCAATATACATATAAAATATATCCAACAGTTACTCAAGTCAATGATACAATAAGTATACAATCTCATAAACAGTACAATTGTAATATTAAAATAGGTATGATATGAGATGGGGTAGATGCATGAGATATAGATAATGTGATGCAATATCAAATAATCGTGATGCATTTTTTGTCCTACGATACACATCCGCCGATTGCATCAAACTGGAATCCATGGAGGCCACACATGGATCATGTATCCACCAGAACCATTTTCCTTTGACATTTACTTTCATTTCTAGCGAGAACTATTTCCCTTCGACTTTTCATTTCTTTTGAAACATCAAGCAATTACATAATAAATACACAATGAATATGTTCATGAAAATGAATTATGCAAGATGTTCATATGAATCATGCATTTCAATAGTCAAAACTAAGTACTCACAAGTACACAATTATTCACAATATAATTGCAACCTCATCACTAGTTCAACATATACATCAATTAATGCACAAATACTTTGTATTACGAAACTACAATTAGTTCACAAGTCAAAATTCAACCATATGAACAATGATCCAATTCAAAATCGTATGATCAAAGCCTATAAAGATATATTCTACCCCAAAGTACTCAACTCTATGCATGTAGGAGTATACAAGGTTCAATCATAATTAATAAAGGTTAGAAGTCCTCTTGCCTTATATAAAGTCTCGAATCAAGTCAAATCCATATCCTTCCCTTTTCTACGATACTCCAAATCACTAAAATCTATTCAAATATAGCATCACAATCACATAATAAATCTAATGACACTAAAGACAACCAATTCAGATGAAAAGGGTAAAATGGTAAAAACAATCCATGTAAAAAAAGTAGCTGAAATCTAAAAATCAATACATAAGAACGTTCCCTAAGTACTAAAGAGTTCAACGGTGAAAACCATTTCGAAAATGGAGTTAAAATGAGAGATAAATAATCAATTTAGGATTAGAAATCAAAGTCCAAAAATCTCCAAAATTTTCAATTAAAAACCCAAAATTATAAGTTAAAAATATAATTTAATCAGTGGAAATCAACGAATTAAGTTGAAAAATAATTACCCAATCAGTTTGTCTTGAGAAATCTTGAAAAAAATCTCTTGAAAATGGAGTGTTGAAAATGATGGAAATTGAATAAAAGATATCTTTAATAACTGAAACTGTTCAGGCACAAAAATAGCTCTGCGAACGCGAAAGAAGGGATGCAGTGCTCCGCGAACGCGGTGGGATCTTGGTGCACGTGAGCCCCGCAAACGCAGAGAACAAATATCCATGCACCAGTAACAGTTCAAAAACTAGACAACACAAACCAGAAAATTCACAACACGAACCCTTGAGATTCGTTCAGAACCCCGTGAACATAAATCAAGTATGTAACACTACCAAAAATGACGTCTCAGACTTAATGGAATCATCAGAATTTGAATTCAGATTCTGGACCTTCTTGGCCCAAAACTCGAGAAAAAACGTTTAAACTAATTTCAGACTCAAAAACTAAAAATATTCTTGGAAGCTCTAAAAATTACAACGAAGTCATTTCTAGCGTTAGTTTCACCATCTAGAACCACTAGACTGACGAAATTTTGATTCGACCTCCCGAACTCTGAGTGTTGACCAAAGTCAAACCTATGATCCAAAATAAACTGAAAATGCAATTTTGGGTCCAAAATATTCGTTTTAACTCCAAATTCAATTATGTAATTTATCCTAGACCAGATTCGACATTTTGAAACTGATGGAATCGACGAAATCGAATTCTGACACTTGAAACTCAAAATGACCTCAAAACTCAAAATTTCCAACTTTAAGCTTGTAGAAACTCATTCTTTAGCAAAATTCTAACTTTTTTCATGATTTTCAAAATTCAACTTTTAGACTCTGCCAAAAATAATTCAAGACAACTTTTAGGAAGGACAAAATGGTAATTTATTCAAAAATGCCAAAAATGACCTTCAAGGTCATTACAATTAGATATTTTTACAAAGAGCTGATCGAATTTACACTGTTCATTTTGATATATGTAAATTAGACACAATATACACATGCAATTATACATTCGTCAGTTATTTTTAATTTACACGGTTAACTAAAAGACTATTGATTAGGTTGTTTTTCTACAGCTATTCTATACACACACATATATATACATTTTTACTTTGTCAATGTATAGAATGAAGGGCAATAGTTGTAACTTCATTGAATGTAAAGACTCATGTGGAATGACTTGCAAGGATTATGTTGTTCTAATAGAGTTTGTTCAATTTTCTTACAGAAAGAAAACTGACTAAGTTTTTCTCACTCACTTTATTAGCTTTATTAATTCCTAAAGTTGATCCCCTATTAATTTCACTCATCACTTGAGTTAGTCTTATTAGGTTTATCTTGCAAAATAATATAATTACTAACATTTTAGTAAAAAGTTTTAACTCCTTCCTTTTATGATTTCTGAAAATCAAAATAATCTTTTAAAAGGGAGACTTATAAAAGAGAATATTCTGTGTCAACTTAAAAAATTATCTAAAATATTAACAACTTGTTTGGATGGTGGTTTTTCGTGGTATGATATGATATGGTTAGTAAGAAAATCATGTTTGTTTTGGTTGTTTTATTAATTACATGGTTGTAACGACCCGTTAGGTCATTTTGAGAATAAGATCACACTTTTTCATAAAATATCCCTTTTCGTAAATTTAAATTAAAAATTTTAGACTGTTCGATAATTACGGTTATTTAGTTAAGGGATGATTTTAGATAATTAATTTAGTTGGTGGATTAAAATAATAATTTAGTTAATATCCTATACTAATTATTTTATATTTATTAAGAAAAAAATAAATTAATAGAATTTATCACTTTTAATACTAATTTCATATTTTTGTAAAGAAGGAATTAAAATAACAAAATAGAAAAAAAGGGGAAAGAAAATAAAAGTTTAATAAATAAAATTTTAAAAAATAAAATAATAATAATATATATAAATTGGGCTGCACAGCAGCCCTATGGAAAACCACAAACAGAAAAGAACGACGACGACTGCAACGACGACACGCGGAAAGAAAAAAATGTGTGGAGAGAAAAATAAAGAAAAAGAAGAGAAGAAAATTTAGAATTTTTGTCCTAAATTATCAAGGTAATTATTCTCATCCTTTCTATTAAGTTTTCATGAGATTATGAATAGATTTTTAGGGTAGAAACGTATACAATTTATGAAAATATAGCCTAGGATTCCTAGAGTAAAACCTTGATTTGGGGGTCGAATAACGATCCGTTTTAGCTGAAATTTGACGTACAAGTTTATTTTATTATGAGTAAATATATTTTGAAAGAAATGTTCAAATTCGAATTCGAGGGCTCGGAGTGACTTTTTGACCCGATTTTTTAACCGAAAATAAATATAGTAATATGGGTGTCATTGTGCTCCTTGTGATGTGTAAATTTGATTCTTGATAGAGAATTATCGTTCTGGGAATTGAATTCAAGATTATTCATTCGGTAGAAGTGTTCAAGTGTGGTTCCGACATTGAGGTAGGTTTGGCTATCCCTCTTTGAGATTGGGATTGAGT
>JBCEWC010010186.1:0-17921 GCA_038996855.1 Solanum aculeatissimum | reverse complement strand
TTAAAAACTAATAAAGTGAAGGATATTTTTGTAAACAAGCAACATATTCTTAAAATTTATCCAACAAACCAAACACTAAATAAGAAATAATCTCAACATAACATATCCCATCATTACTAATCTCAACATAACTTATCCTATCATAACTTATATTCAAACCAAACGACCCCTAAGTATAAAATTATCTAGATGGATCCTTTGGGAGACTGTACTTTTTTCATCAAAGTTCAACAAGATTTTAATTAAAAAAAATTATAATTATGATGTTTGGATTAACTTTGTGTGTCTCAATTATTTCGAAATATCAAATAACTTGTCGTCAAAATGGTGGAAGAACAAAGTTGTCGTGATAAATGTATGTTAGAGAATCAAAAACTTGTTAAAGGAATAATTATATATTAAGCTCACTCCAACAATTATTTCAAGAATTACATATCCGATTTGGCTACTGAACGGATATACAAGCATGCATTTCATGTTTGTTTGAGTAATAGCAATGAAATTCGTCAATATCATGCTACGATAAACATGATTGAATTTGATAGAAAATAAAAGTAAAAATAAAAATTCAAGTGGTTGAAGCTGAAGCAACTATTTTCAAACAAAAAAAACAGAAAAAAGGAACAACTAGATTGAGAGAGTCAGAGTCAAAAAGAGAATTCCTCACTTTCAAGATTGAGCATGAAACTTTCATCTCACATGGCTCCTAATTGATAAAAGAAAAACCTATTTTCTTTCTTTTCCAAGTCATTGAGCTGGAAATGCTTTCTTCTTTTGATGTATGCATTCAATATTAAAAATCTATTGGCTCGACTAATTTGAAATCTCACCGAGTAAGACCCCCATGAGAGGAAAGCTCACTTTCAGGGTTCTAATTCGAAACCTCTAGTGAAAGGGGAGGGGGACCTCATCTGATCCCACCACACCTCTAAGGAGTAGGAAGAAATATAGTATCTCTTGATTCTTTTGTATTTCCCTGTGCCAATAAAGCAATTTTGTAGAGAATTGAACATCAATGAGATACTCTTCCTACTCTTGCATTTCCTGTGAATTTGAGTTCATTACAAGCTTCAATGACCCATTAAGACATCTAAAAGAACGCCTCAAGGGATTATTTTATAAGAGACCCCAAAAAAATAGTATATAAAAACAGAAATGCCTCACAATGCAATCAAAAGATTTAGAATCGAAAAAGAAATTCTCTAAAACTTCAAAATCCTCATATTTAACAAGAGCAGCCTTCATTCTTGGTTACTACAGGTGATGGATCCCATATCCAAGCCTTCAGTAATAGAGCTCCCAGTTCCAGTAGTGTGTTCTTGCTGTTGCAATTCATCACAAGATTAAGGAGCACTGCCAAATGAAATACAAAGTTGCTCATTCCAGGAGTATGAAAATTAGAGAGATCAAATTCCAATATGCCTCAGATCAACCATTTAACCAATGACATTAAGCAACAGAAATGCAGGGGCAGGGGACTCGCATCAGTTCTCTAGCGACAACTTCTCTTAGGACAAAAGAGGCTGTAGCTGAAGAGACACACCAGCTCCAAGGACAAAAAGTTTCTAAGGGCTGGCCACTACGTCAAGGAAAAACTACCACTTTACTGATATTTCGGGCAAAATCATTTTATCCCAGAAGCAATAACATGGTGATTGGTCAACCGGCCCACCTCTGGCCGATTTATTCAGTAGATATATATATTCACCTTTGTGTGAACTTTAAACTTCATCTACTGACATTCCTATCGCCCTAGAGGCCTAGACATTGTGGTTCCATCACCATGAGCTCTTGAGTCCATTTCATTTAAGTTATATGCCTGAGCTCCAACTGAAAGTTCTGCATTTTTATCAATTATTATCATTCATTTTCTCAAAAACATCAATTAGTATCATTCCAGGAGATGCTTTTGGCTTATAGTGTGACATCTAATTTCACCTAAACTAGTTCAGCTGTATAAGTGGTGACTGAATAAATTTCTAATCCAGGTGGTCAAAGCAGTTGACGAATGTAAAGCATTGACTGAAACTAGGTTGAAAAAAAAAAAGTGAAGCCCAGTGCATTAAACATCCCGCATTCACATAGGGTCTGAGGAAGGGCCGCACCCCTAAAAAACGTGATGTAGGCAGCCTATCCTTTGGGAAGAGATCAAAAAAAAAAAAGGCAAACTTTCGGGAAGAAATCCAGGCAAAACATTTTGAACATTTTTTTTTTTGTTTGATGAAGTAGACTCAGTAAAAGGCATCAAGAAGATGCAAGGGTTACAAGGATAGAACTTTAAGCTCACGCACACAAAAAAAAAAAGGATTAGTAGCTTCTTTTAAAAAATTTAGAACTTTTATCTGCTGTCCTACTTCTCCAGTGTAATAATTTAGTTCATTTCTTCCTTAGTATGCATCATTTTCAGTAAATAGGTTTGTCCAAGGAATCAGAATAAACTGACATCTTTGTTTTTCATGATATGGTAAGTAGAAGAATAGACTGACATCCTTTGTCTTTTGGCAGTGTGATTAGACCTGACATTCAAGAAATAGTTACCAGTTTATATTTTAGACCTTTTATAGATAATATTATTTTTACTTCTTTTTTAAAAATACTCGGTGGACTAGCTTGTGTGCGCCTCAGCCAATACACCAGGCAGCCTGTCCAGCCATCAAGCACTATTGCGAAGGCAATCCAGTTCACTAAGGCGGGAGTAGAGAGCTTCCCACCTAGTTTGGTAGCTGACATTCAACTCAGGGATCTCCAGGTTGTTGTTTCTATATGTAAAGGTTGGCAACCTTGCCAGCCTTTACAGATAGTATCGCTTAAGACTCATAACAATCACAAGAAAATCAAGTATCCATCTTTATCTTCCATCTTGAGGAGATCTTTGAAAGATAAATCTGGATGACATTTCTTTTGTGAAAGCCTCGAAAATACAGAAACCTAGTTAACCCAGATATTTGTCCATAAACTCAGTAATTGATCACACTATTGTTTTTTCCCCTTTTCAGAGAAACATGGGAAAACCATGAAGAACATGACCAAGTAACAAAAAACTTACTTAAGTTTTGACAACAGGTTTGTAGCTTCATTAACAGCAACACTAGCAGCAAAAAGCCCCAACTTCTTCACCTATAACGATATCACCAAACAACCATTTATGCAAAAGATTAGGACATTTGAAGAGCATGATTCTTGACATTTTTCAAGCATCTGTGACCAAAAAGTAGTTTCTTACATTTACAGTTTCATACCAGGGAGCAGCAAAATAGTAAGCAGAAAAAGATACCAATCACTTTGAGTCATCAAGTGTCAAATGTGAATCAAGAAACCAAAAAGAACTAACTGATCAAGTCTGATTTCACATTCAAAAAGTGCAATGTCAAACATCACAATCATTAATACCCATGTTTGAATACCATAAATACAGTGCAAAGAACAATGGATGGACAATATCCTGAGTTTGAATCATAGACGGAAAAAGTCAAATATGATTTTTAAGCCAGGTTATCACGGAATACGTAAAGATATAGTGGATAAAGATTGAACAGACCAAAAAAGGGAGAAAAAGGAGCTAAAGATAGAAAACTCAGTGCCAGCAATAACTTCAATGATTAAGCTTTACACTACACACACAATATTAAGTGCCGTCATTTGACCATAAAAAGCAAGTGCAGGCTAGCAAAAGATTCTCAAATCAGACAACATTCCCTAATGAGTGCTGCAACACCTGCGGTTAATCAATTGACGAGATGAATAATCCTTCTTACACTTCATAGCAAATGTCTTCTAATTTCTTCAGTAAAGGAATGTACTGTCCAGTTATTTGGCAAAGCTATTATATTTGATGTATGGGAAATGTATCAGACAAATATACTGAAAATGTTCAAATAAAGTCCATTCCTGAAGTCACATGAATTGCAAGTCAGTGTATACAAGGAAAACACGTTTTATATTTAAAATTCATCTGCAAATCCTAGTAAAGTATAGAATGTAAAATTGGAATGATGGAGATGCATTAACATTTCACTTATAGTTTTCAGAAAAGCTTCAGGATAATATCCCCATAGCATCACTGATATTTTGTTTGGGGTCCTATTTAACTAACTCAGTCAATCATTTTAAGCAGATAGAAGTTTCTTCCTGTGATTTACTAATGCATAGTGACAAAAAGAGACTTGTTGAATTCAGATGCAAAATAACATTTGTGCCGTAACATGCAATTATTGAATGTACCTCCAATATATCTTGCTTAGATCGGTGGCTTTTGGGGAGCAAGCGAAAATCCTCCGTCAAGCGAATACACTCTTGAACATTTTCCGGGGATACAAAGTCTACAGCAACCTTGATACATGACTGTCAAAGTATATAGTGGTAGATGAATGACAGAATCAACACCAAGTGCAGTGCATTAAGATGTGAACACAGGTAGAAGCAGCAATACTAATATTTCACCATTAAAAGTATCAGGAAAATGAGTACTGCAGATACTATATCTCATGTAGCATTAATATTTTTGTAAGTGATTTCAAATAGTATTAATTCCAGAACCGTTGGAGAAAGAAAGAAATTGCAAGGACCTGAGAAGAGCTACACAGTTTGAAAACATCCCGCAAAACCGTTCTAGCCAGAGTCAGATTCAGCTTAGATCAAACTCCAAAAAAAGAGAGCTCAAAGTTTGCTTCAGTCACAAGGCTTCTTAAATTATCAAAGCTCAGACAACATACAGCAGACATTTGGCTCAAAGTCATGAATCAAATTCAAAATTTTATTACTATAACTATTATAACAATCATATAACATCATCATCCACTGTCAAACTATACAGGTTTTGATATTCTGAAACATGTTTCCTCTTGCATAAAATTGAAGAATATAGTGCTTTTAACCCCAATTATTTGAGGTATAACACCGTGAAATTCGACTGAGGTATCCTTTGGTTTATCTCTTCTCAGTTTGAATAGATAGTTTCATTAATTGCTAGACTGCACCGCCTTTTGCGGGAAGATTGGAGGTGATCAGATATGCCAAGAAGGGATCTGTTCATCTATAGTTGTCATTTCATCTATAGAAACAACCAGCAGTAAAAGCAAGGAAAATTAACAAGATGAATCCATCGGATAACATAACAAAAACACAGGAAATTCAGGTACAACCATACTACTGATGAAATACAAAACCTCTGATACTTCAAACTATGCATAGTTAGACCAGCACTTTCACCTGTCTATTTCTCACTTGATGTGGGCATCCTGCAGGAATAAAAACAGCTTCACCAAGGTACTGCTCAAAAGTCCATGGCTCAACGTCTGTAGAGCACAAGAGGGAGAAAGGGTGGGATAAGATACCCTTCCAAAGTCATTACCTACTGTTTTTCTGAATCAACTAGGGAAAAGAGGATTCTTACCGAACTCCTCCTTAAGCCGTTCTTTGTGCTTCTCATTCAAATAGAATGTCTGGTCATGGATAGGGTGAATAACCTAAGAGTGAAAGAAAGGAGTGAATTCATCGATTCAGCACTTAGTGATATCATCATACTTGAAGTGCAAGAATACTTACTGAAGCCACAGGAGTATTATTAAAATGGCGAAATTCTCTCCAATGCTTCTGCAAGTATTCTATTAACTTAGGTACATCTTGTCTGCGAAAAATGTCCCATACTGCACCCCCACATTCAACTTCTGCAGAATCTTGCTTGATTTCGAGAGCTATATTTGCTTCTGATAGTGCCAAGGCATTGGTACTTGGGTTTTTTTCATTGGGTAGAGAAGTTCTGCCAGAAATATCAACGCAATCCATATCTGAGATTATTTTTTCTCCTTTATCAATATCTTTCCCCTCGTCCATAATTTCTAACAAGCAACTTTTGTTATCGTCAGTGCTTTCCTGAGAATTAAAGTCAATAGTTTCAGTTCTGTCAAATCTTTTATGAGACTCTGGTGCCTCAGCTATGCCTGGACAAATTTCCTTCGAATCTTCAACCTCTTGTTGCTTCTTTAGTTTCTCAATGATTTCATGTTGCTCATGATCAACATTTACTTTGGTTGTATGAGTCAATATGTTGACCTGGAGAAAACACACAAAACCTTATTGTTTTATTGGTGTGACATGACAATTGCAAATGGCACAGAGGCCATGATAGACTTTTTGAGCTCAGTACACAACCTGTACTGAGGCTTTCCTGTGTAAATACTTTGCAGCAGTTGCTTCTTTTCGGTAACAATAATTTTACAAATCCAGAAAAGAAAAGGAACTAATAAAACTTAAGTGATCAAAAGGTTGATTAGATAAAGTAGCATTGAGAGGAACACTATGATGTGTTATGACGAGCAGACCAACTCCTTGGAATTCTCCCCTTAACAGCTACTTCCCAGAATTTCTTTCTCAAAGAAAAATTCTGCCCTAACCAGCAAACATATTACTTCTCAAAAAGTAAAAATTGATCTGGATTTTAGGTCTTTTTATCCTAAGATTGAAAAATTTACAAAAATTTAAGTTTTGTATTAAATTAATTGAACGATAAGATTTGTTTCCATATAGGCAGCTCCTGTTCATTTAGGTACGGTATTTCACATTGTTTATCATGGTCACTACTTTTGCACCTTCAAAATATATATGATTATCAGTAACATTTAAGACATAAAAAAGTCCTGTGATTTATACCTAACCAATAAAAAGTACAACTCCAACCTTACACTTGCCTATTGAAGCACAGGCAGTTTCAGGTCCCCAGGGAAAATTTGCATTAGAAAGTCAGTACAGAATTTGGGAAAGGGATGCAAGCCCCATGAAAAGCAAATAAAACCAGTCAAACAGAACCTAGAATGGATTAATTGAACAGTTGTTGGAAAGAGCATACCGCATCAGAGATATCACAATGCAACTTTGAGACAGAATCACCCCTCCCAAGCTCTTCTTGATATCCATAAGCAATATATGTTTTAGGTCCCAAGTCTGGCTTCAAGGCAGTATCGGGAAGCTTAGTGGCTAAATTTAGAAGACCATGTTTAGGATGAGTGTATTCGCTGAACGGAAGCATAGCTAAAAAGTCAGCTCCATGCCTCGGCAAACATTCTTCAAAAGAATTAGCAGGAGGCCAATCCTTCAGTTTTAAAATTTCTGGCCACCCATTGTGATGCCTGCGACCCTCCAAGTAGCCCTTGAAGAACTGATGAATATTTATCTCAACCTGCATCATCATCATCATCATCATAATAATAATAATAATAATAATCCCTCCTTCCCATTTTATGTGGCACCCTTTCCTTTTTAGTCTGTCCCAAAAAGAATGTCACTTTACAAGAATTAGTAACATTTTAACTTTAAATTCTCTTTTTACCCTTAATAAAATAATTTTCAATCACACAAATATCTATAGATGATTTTAGACCACAAGTTTCAAAAGTCTTCTTTTTTCCTTAAACTCTGTGCCAAGTCAAACTGTAATAATAATAATAGTAATTAAAATAATAACAGCATAGCGATAACACCCAACCCAGACACATTTTAAGGTAAACCTGCAAATGGTGATCCTTGTAAGGTGCAAATGACAAAGACAAACCAATATAGCAAATCAGCACCAACCTACCAGGAAATGTAATTGCCAATTCTCGAATTCTTTTTTATTTTTTTTTGGATAATTTTCCTATTTTAATCAGGTAATGGAAAGCTGCAGTTTGTCAGCTATGGCAAAAGACACAAGAGACCAACTAGGAGATGTAGGGGTAAAATCACGCAAAAGATAATTTCCCAAATACATATTCATCTTAGATGGAGAAAAAAGGTTCAACTGCACTCAGCCTGAGGAGTCCAGATTAAAAGGTGTCCATGGTGAACAATGCAATGAAATTTGACAGGAATAAAATTAGATAAACTAATTATATATATATATATATATATATATATGTTGTTTAGGACCAAAACTGAGAATGCATATGACTATTTGAGAACTCAAATGATGTGATTCTGCCTCCATTTCCCTCAAGGGGTAATTTACACAAATCAAATGCATACCTGACACCAATCCAAGCAATCAATGGACTTGACACAGAAGGGCTCTTCTTTCAGCTTTTTACTTGCTTTTCTGAAGGCCCTCCACATTACCATTGGCTCCCAGCTAAGACCAGAGGCCTTAGCTTGTGCATTTCTAACTATTACAGGTTCACCAGCCCTCCAATGCATTTGAAAATGCTCAAACTCATTACCATCAATGTCAACAGCATTAGGACAGTACAGAAAATTATCATGGCTGTTGTTCCTAAAAGATGCTTGTCTTACTTGACAGCGATTATCACCATTTTGGACAGAAGAGGCAGCAAGACAAAATGAACACCCATGTGATAAATCTATATCTGGAAGGTGGTAGTTGCATGTTAGGGCCTCAGCACTTTGAATTAGTTGATCTACCCAATTTGCTTCGAAGATACACCTTAGAGCCATTAAAGAAGAGCCACAACCACCACGCTCTTTAGGGGGACATGGTATACTGCCATCAGATTTGGCTCTCCACTCAGCAACATCAAAGGACATATGAGTTGGACAACCATTAGCAAGGAGGCTCTCTGGACTTCTCCAGCCATCTGAAGGATTATTTCCCTTCAAAGCTGCGACGCGACTAGCTTCCACCACCTTGCTGAGAGATGAGCTGGCTTCAGTAGCTCCATGTTGAGCACCACCTCTGAGTTCCCGACAACAAGTGACGCAGATTTCGTAAGAGCAATCAGGATTTGGGCAGCTTCTATGGAAATTGACAATGGATGTGTTGCAATTATCACTGCCAAATAAGGAACCAGGCATCATTACAGCTATTGTGTCATGACAAAACTGACCTCTGGAAATGGTAAACATTTTGTGTAAGCTTACATCCTTTCTTCCAGAATAAACAAATAACGACAATGAATATGGTCAACCAGAAACTAAATTTCAAACTAATAAAAGAACTTCTGAAACTTTGAGCTACTACAGTCCACGGACACACTACATTTTTTTATGTATTAACCATAGACAATAGAGTTCGTAAATCAAAAGGTCAAAGGACTCCTTGGGTATCAAAGTAGAAAGTAATATCAGGAGGAATGAACAATGCAGCTTCAAGAAATAGATCATGTAAAAAAGGCAGCTGGGTTAAAGAAAAGATCAGGAAAAAAAAAATACTTTAAAAGAAAGATATTTGAACAATCAATCTCACTGCTTACTCCCATGAAGAAACAACTTACATCTTCTGTCCCAATGGATGAGTTTAAAAGAACTCATAAAACATTATCCATAGTTTATGAGCATAGTTAGTGCAACAAGGAATTTATTATTTGGGGACCATACCAATATACCCTATCATCATCATCAATGACTGACTTGGTGACGTCTTCTTCTGTCAACTGAACACCTGAAAACCACAGAGACCAGAAACATCACTGAACATTCTGAGCCACCAACCAAAAGCAAAGTTGAAATTATCAAAAGAATTAAAATAGTACCACGTATGTTTGCTTCCACCTCTAGCTCAAACCTTTGCTCCTTTTGGATATGCCTAAGGAGCGGCAAAATGTTGAATAGCAAATAAAGTGAACCCTCCAATCTCATATTTTCATCAGTTTCTTTGCAGCAGTCCTGCAACCCTAACAGACCTAGTTATTTTCATACCAACTTGTTGTGTTGCATGAATGACAATTATTTGATTCATCAAAAGAAAAAATAGCTAAGTTATTTTGTATTTTCAGCACCTGAACTATAAATACATGATCATACAAGAAGTAAATTTAACTTGTTCACAGACCTTTAAGCTGACATCTTTTTGAAGGCAAGTTCCGCAATTGCAATTCCCACTACAGTAAGGACATTTGTCCTCTACTTCGTCTTTTGTTCTATCTGGATACCTATTCATTATCTCAACATCTTAGAAAACATTACTAACAACCTCAATTACAATCAACATACTTAAAACTGTTATAACACTAACGAAAATCCACCATTCACCTATAAGGAAAAAAAACACTGCAGAGCAACAAATACAGAACCTTTCTCTTTTGGTTTGTGAACAAAGGAGATTAATTTCATTACCACTTTGCAATGCAGTCGTTGCAGTAGCGTTTTCTTTTGCATCTTGAACAGGCGACAACAGAACCTTTATACTTTTTGCACTGATGACACAACAAGTTCCGTTGATCCTTCCAACTGATAGCATCCTACATATAAACACCTCATCAGGACACATTTTCAAATTTACGCACATGTTATGTCTGCCACAATTTTGCCAATTTGCCTACTACATCAATGAAAATAAATTTAGTAGTAATTGAATTCTCTTTCCAGGAGAACTCTCATTTTATGTTTCGAATGTCTTGGAAAAGCTTTACTTGTTCAAGTTCAGGTTCAATTATTATACTCCCTCTATTTCAAAATAAGTGAATTGTTGGGGGATTTTTGAGTTTTCAAAATAATTGAATTGTTCACTTTTCAAGGGATATGTTGGAAATTTTTTCCAATTTTGCTCTTTATTAATTGAGTTTCTAAGGTTGCATTTTGTATTAAAAATAAATGATGCATTAAATGAGTGTTTGGAGTTTGAAAAGGGTAAAAATGGAAAAACGTGATTAAATTTTGTCTTTGTTTCTTTTTCTTAATATGTGTGATATAGCCCAACAATTCACTTAATTTGAAATAGAGGGAGTAATAACCATCAGTGGCAAATGAACCTATATAATAGTGCCACAACTCAAGCTTTATTAACTCCATGAACTGTGTCAGATATCACTTATTTGAGAAATCGAGCATGAGCAACAGTTGGATTGAGAAGCATATGCCAGATATCAGTATGAGGACTCTAATGTGTAAGCAAAAGAAAACAAGATTTCCCACTTTCCTAAGGAAGTTGGCCTCTGTGTTTTGATATGTCCAGCAGTATCCACTGTCTGCTTCACTATGCTAGCATGGACCATTGCTATAAGAACTATTTCCTCTGATCAAAATCCCTTGTCTCACAGTAATCTAGCCACCATCAAACGATTAATTGAAAGATGAGCAGGTTTAATAAATGGCAGGAGGCAATTTGTAGTATATAGTTGTCAATGGTAACCCCAAAAACTTTCCTAAGTCTCTAAGTGCAATGAGACAATCAACAAATTCTGATAAACTATAAAATCAATTTGCAGCTATTAAGTTATATTTAAATTTGAGTTTTTAGCTTCAAGTTTTTACAAATAAAATTCCATACAAATCATAACAAGAAGACAGATACATTCAGGAAGAAGATACTGACCAATACTCCTTGCGCTATCAGTCCACTTGTTTCTGCATTTGCACTAAGTTCCTGCTTTCCCATGCATTCAGAGACAACAGCAATTTTCTTCTTATCATTTAAACCCTTCGGCATCCCTCTGCGCTTAACCATCCTACTAACAGCATTCTGACAACTAACTTGACAAGGAAATCCCAGATTGAAAGCGACTGCCTTTTTCTTGTTCTTTGAACCTTTTGGTCTCCCTCTGCTAACTGTCCTCTTACTGACCCAACCTCCCAAAGCATTCAACAAAACAGATTCACCTGATATTCCCCCATTTTTGGTGGCAACAGGAAGCATGCCACAGTATTTCACTTTCTTCTCAGCTTGACTACCTCCTCCGTCATCATGCACTATAAGTGCTCCGGCAGTCTTATTATTTTCTTCACTATTAATTTTTGCTTTCTTATTTTTTGAACCTTTAGGTCGTCCACGTTCATTCTTCCGCTTTCTGCTCAAATTTACCCCATTATTAACAGCAGCAATTTCACCTGTCATTCCCTGAAGTTCTCCAGTATCAAATACTACTTCCTTTTTGTTTTTCAAGCCCTTTAGCCTCTTTCGCCTAACTGCTGCTTGTTCCTTATTCTCTGAAATTTTTACCCTTCCTAGGCATTTTTTATTCTTAACTTTCCTTCTGGTGCCATCTTCAGCAGCATCAACAGATGTGTGCTGATTCTCGCCAGATTCAACAATCTTATTCTCATTATGCAAGCCTTGGGGCAGGCTGCAGGTATCCATCATCATGTGAGCAGTTGTCAGGCTAGCCATTTTATTCCCATGTTCCTCACTGATATTCATTGCTCCAACTCCATGACCAGAAAAAACATTACTGGAGCTGCTTATATTAGTTTTCTTTTTATTCTTTGAACCCTTAGGCCGGCCAAGGACACCCTTCCTCTTGACTACTCTAACTGCAGAAACCAAAGCAACTTCATTCAGGTCTCCCTTATTTTCTTCAGTCAAAAGCATTCCCTTTTCAGCCATATTTATCCTCATAGTACCCACATCTTGTCCTCTATTATTGAGATTAGCATCAATGAAATTACCACTGGTAGTTTTCTTCTTATTTTTTGAGCCCTTGGGCCGACCACGCCTCTCCTTCTTGAATATCCCCTCTCCGTTGCCAATAGCTATTTCATTGCCCCCACCTTCTCCAGGAACAAATTTTCTCTTTTCATCATCTTCCTTCCTGACTGCATCCATGTCTCCATTATTAGTATTAGTACCACTTGAATGCCCGAGTCTAACTTTGCCCTTGATCTTTGAACCTCTGGATCTGCCACGCCCGTCCTTCTTCTTGACTATCATCCCTTCTTCCTCATTCAAAATTACTCCACTTTGACCAGCCATTGTGATTCTTTTCTCATTCTCGCCTTGGCAGATAACATCGTCTTCATGTCCACTAGTAACGTTAGCATTACTCAAGTAGCCTGATGTGATTTCCTTCTTAGTCTTTGAACCCCTGGGCCGGCCTCGCTTGACTATATGTTTTTTGTAACCCACAACAAATTCGTCCAGTTCCCCAGCATTTTCTGCAGACATAAAATTCTTCCCTTTATTGCTATCAATATCCTTGCTTCCATCTCCATTGCAACGAGGCACAGTCAGACGACCTATCAAGACTTTCTTCTTATTCCTGGAGCCCTTGGGCCGACCAATTTTCTTCTTGGCTATCCCATTGCGTCCATAAATTTGATTTGCGCTTATTCCAAAATCATCCACAATGACAGTTTTAGAAATTTCCTTCTCAACTATAACATCTGTGTTTCTCTTTCCCACACAGGTATCATCTATTGGTAACATTACCCCCGTTTCATTACCGATCACAGTTTCCTTCTCACTCTTTGAACCCTTTGGTCTTCCTCGACCTTGCTTCTTGCTACTCCCTTCTTCTCCACAATCCTTCTTCCTTTCCTTGCCCATCTTGTTGGTTCTCCTTTCCTGATACTCCCCATTTTGTTCCATATTTTTCTTTTTGTTCTTGAAACCTGTGTGCATTCGTCCAACATTCTTCTTCTTCATAAGAATTTCACCACTATCATTGACTACACCAACTGCACTTGGCAACTCCTCATTTTCTCCAACCTGTCTTTTCTTATTTTTGGAACCCTTCGGCCTGCCTAGTCGCTTTTTCTTCTTCAGAAGCATTTCACCACTACCATTGACTAAGCCAACTGCACTTGGCATTTCCCCATTTTCTTCAACCTTTCTCTTCTTATTCTTGGAACCCTTCAGCTTGCCTAGTCGCTTCATATTACTATTCATAAGAACCCCTTCTCCACTGCCATCCATCATGCTAACTGTACCTGAAATTCCCACTTTTTCTACAGCGCTTCTGTTATTCTTGGAATCCTTCGGCCTCCCTAGTCGCATCTTCTTCTTCATAAGAAACCCTTCTCCATTGCCATCCATCACACTAACAGTACCTGCAATTCCCACATTTTCTTCACCAGTTCTCCTGATATTCTTGGAACCCTTTGGCCTGCCTAGTCGATTCTTCTTCTTCATAAGAACCCCTTGTCCACTGCCATCCATCACACCAACTGTACTAGAAATTCCCACATTTTCTTCAACACTTGTAGCATTATTCTTAGAACCCTTTGGTCTTCCCCTTTTCTTTGAGCTTATCACACTAGCACTAGCTACTACATTTTCCAAAAAAGGTACCAATACTTGCTGACCATCAAAATTCCCTTGCTCCTGATTCAATTCTTCCATAACCTTGCCATCAACCATCAGAATTGAATCTTGACAAGAAAAAGACCAACCCTCCAACCTAATAATGAACAAACCTCAAACACTGGTCATCATTCGACACCCTTCTCATTGTCGTTCATGATTTTGTTTCTGTATTTAACATAAACCCTAAAAAAATCACCAACAAAACTCACCAAACCCCCCAATTTTCCAAGAAAAGGGAACTCCACATTAAAAAAATTCAGCCTTTACAGACACTAATGAATAAAGGGACCACAAGGGAAATTCATGGAGGAGTAATGGCGCTGTTTTCTTTGGAACAAGACCAACTCACCTCTCCTTTGGACTTCTATTGGCTTTTCTCTTTTTTTCCTTTATCAGCTGTCGATATGGATTGGTTAAAGCACAAAATAGCAAAACAAACTAATTTGTGTACCTGGTTTTATCGATTGGTTGTTTCCTGGAGAAGATCAGTAGTGAAGCCATTGGACTAAAAATTGGCAAACCAGCTGGTTTTGTTTAATTGTTTTTCTCCATTTACGTGTTCTGCACTGCAATTCTTTTTAAATATTATATAGTCAAATTAATGAGATATGATTTCAATTTGTAAGTCGATAATTATGATTTGTTTGACTTTAATTTAGGTAAATAGATTACGAAGTTTATCAAATTATGATTTATTTTGATCGGGGGTATCTGGTCAGTCAAGTGTTGACACCGAATTAGGTTTGACCTTTCTTCGTTCGGTCAGTCAAGCGTTGACACCATATTAGATTTGACCTTCCTTCGTATGACTTGAATTTTGTCGTATTATACGAAATGATAAGTTCGTATATAAATGGTTTCTTTTAATTGTTTTTCTCCATTTACTTGTTCTCATTGCAATTTTTTTAAAATATTATATCATCAAATTAATGTGATATTTTAATTTGTGAGTCGATAATTATGATTTATTTGACTTTAATTTAGGTAAGTATATTACGAAGTTTATCAAATCATGATTTATTTTGACTGGGGGGTGTCTGGTCAGTCAAGTGTTGACACCAGATTAGGTTTGATTTTTCTTCGTTCGGTCAGTCAAGCGTTGACACCAGATTAGATTTGACCTTCCTTCGTATGACTTGAATTCTGTCGTATTATACGAAATGATAAGTTAGCATATAAATAGTTTTGTTTAATTGTTTTTCTTCATTTACTTGTCTCTGCAATTTTTAAAAATATTATATCATCAAATTAATGTGATATGATTTCAATTTGTGAGTCCATAATTATGATTTGTTTGACTTCAATTTAGGTAAATATATTGCGAAATTTATCAAATTATGATTTATTTTGACCGAGAGTGTCCAGTCAGTCAAGCGTTGACACTGGATTAGGTTTGACCTTTCTTCGTTCGGTCAGTCAAGTGTTGACACCGGATTAGATTTGACCTTCCTTCGTATGACTTGAATTTTGTCGTATTATACGAAATGATAAGTTAGCATATAAATGGTTTTGTTTAATTATTTTTCTCCATTTACTTGTTCTCACTGCAATTTTTTAAAATGTTATATCATCAACTTAATGTAATATGATTTCAATTTGTGAGTCGATAATTATAATTTGTTTGCTTTCAATTTAGGAAAATATATTACGAAGTTTACCAGATTATGATTTATTTTGACCGGGGGTGTCCGGTCAGTCAAGTGTTGACACCGGATTAGGTTTGACCTTTCTTCGTTCGGTCAGTCAAGCATTGACACCGGATTAGATTTGACCTTCCTTCATATGACTTGAATTTTGTCGTATTATTCGAAATGATAAGTTAGCATATAAATTAGTTTTACTAGATACTCACATATTTACTTTGGGGGTTCGGTCAGTCAAGCGTTGACACCGGAATAGGTTTGACCTTTCTTCATTCGATCAGTCAAGCGTTGACACCGGATTAGATTTGACCTTCCTTCATGTGACTCGAATTTTGTCATGTTATATGAAATGATAAATTAGCATATAAATTAGTTTTACTAGATACCACACATTTACTTTGGGGGGCCGGTCAGTCAAGCGTTGACACCGGATTAGGTTTGACCTTCCTTCATATGACTCGAATTTTATCGTATTATACGAAATGATAAGTTAACATATAAATTAGTTTTACTAGATACTCACACATTTACTTTGACTAGTTTTTCAACATGTGTGTTGCACGTGTATGCCAAGTTATATTGTATATAATATAATAATTAATATCAATATTAGTATTAAGACAAAACTTGAAATATATCATGGACTTTGAAATACTATTTGTAAATTACCTCTATTTGTATGGTCTCTCTAGTGACAACATTCTCAGTTTATGCTCACTTTCGATATTGACAAAGACAATGATCATGTTGTTAGCCAATTATATAAGAATAAGGTGCAAATTTCTATAAATGATTAACATAAAACATGATATATATTTTTGGTTTGTATGAGAAATGTTCTTTTAAAGAATTTTGATATTATTAATTTAGTTAACGTCCCATGAAGCTAATGTTAAGGTCAACAAAAACCCTAAACCCTAGATCTCAATAGTTTACCGATTGTCCTATGGCCTTGTCGGTCGTTGGCCAGCCTCTGACGGGGTCTGGTCAACCCTTTAAGACTTATGTGAGGGCTCTCAAGCCTCTCAAAGTTCCAAAGGCTAGCGCTCTGAAGCCGATTTCGTACTTGCATTGTGAACCTATTGTAATATGGGATCAAGCAGAAGTGGATCAGATGATCATACATGAAAGCCTCCAATATGTTGTGATTGGAAAATTCTCATACGGATGGCCGGATATCCAGGAATTGCGGAAACTAATTCCGAAACAATGTGAGATGAAGGGCAAATGCAAAATTGGATTACTTAGCAATAGATATATCCTGATAAGGGCTACTCTTCTAGAAGATTATGTTCATCTACTGTACAAGCCTGCTTTCTACATTACACATAATCAGTCGTCTTATCCCATGAGGACATTGAAGTGGGATCCAATGTTTAATCCGGAGGAGGAGATGATGAGTCGTGAAAACGCTCATCATATAGCGCTTTTTCAAGTAAAATCTTTGTAAGTTCTCAAGCAAAGTTTGTGCGTTTAACGATTTGTTTAGTGTATTTTCAGGGAACCTGGGCGAGGCATGAAAACAGGTCGAAAGAAGCAGAAAATGCCCAAAAAGGCCATTCCTAGCCTTACAGGTCACCTCCACGAGCCTTGTGATCCATCACGGACCGTGAGGTTGGCCGTGAGAGGTGGCAGTGAGTGACAGAGGTTGAAATGAGTCGAAACTGCACAAGTATAATTTCACGGGAAGATTGACGGCCCGTGTACTCCTTCACGAGCCGTGTAACCGTCCGTGAATAGAGGCAAAATGTCGGGCATGAAGCAGACAAGGAGATGAATTCAAGTGGAAACACACGGAATATGTTGACGGGCCGTTGGGAGGTGCAGGGACCGTTGCACCCACCGTGAAATGTTACAGAACCTTTGTCAAGGCACACGATCAAGGCAGAATGTCAAGGCAAAATAGACGGTGACCCAAACGGACCGTGTGACTGTACACGGTCCATCACAGGTGTCCATCAAGTGAGGCAGTGAGGTCGACCAAAGAGTGGGTAAAATATTGCTCCAAGTAAATCCAGACGATGGGGGACATGAACCGTTTAACCTTACACGGTCCGTGTAGTCGTCGTTGGGCGTGTCGATGCCTAGTTTTCCTATTCTGCGTAGGATTTATTTCTAAGTTGTATAAATTTATTTTTTAGGTCATTTTTAATTATTATTGACTGTTGAACATAGAACGGAGGAGATATTGTGCTTGTCACGTTACTTTTGTAAATATTTGCTACATTTGATCCGTTGAATTGCAATTGCAAGCTGTAGTTTCATTGATCATTCAATCGTAAGTGTGATTCATGTCTTCTTCATCTTGTTCTAATTCGGATTCTTCAAGCATG
>JBCEWC010010185.1:0-17921 GCA_038996855.1 Solanum aculeatissimum | reverse complement strand
AAAGGGGTTAGTTTGGTACTATGATGGCTTGATCGAGAGCCTTCGGGTTCTCCTTCGCCATGTCACATCTAGGCCCCTTTAACCGGGTCGTGACAACTGTCTACGCATATGAGTCTGGAGTTGATGATTCACCTTTCACCATTGTTGGTCTCATGTTGTAAAAGAAATATCTCTTATTAGTGGATTCGTAGATTTAATCTACTTAATTGATCTGCTAAATTATTAATTTTTCCTTTAATATATTCAAAAACAATATGTTCTGACTAGTATTTCAGTCTTGTTCAAAATATATAATCTAAAACTATTTAGACCATATACTACTGCTGGGATCTCTGCGTCTATACTACTCATGTTTTCTTTTTCTTTATATTCTCCACTCTAGTATGTACAAATCGTTTTCTTCATTTTTACTACTATATTTACTTGGTCGCCCTTTTAGCACCGCTCCCCATCCTGCAAAGCTTTCATCTGTTTCTATGATTAAATAGTCTATTTCAAGAGGTATATTTAAGTCAAAAAAAATTTTAACCTTTTCTTTAATCTTTTGTACAAATCTAATATCCTCGCTATTAAAATGTTTCTGTCCTTTACTTCCTATCATAGCGTATAGTGGCTCTGCTATTTTTTCTAAGTCTTGGATGAAGTTTCTAGCATAGTTTATAAGTTCTAGAAATTTTTGTAATTCTTTTGTGCTTTCTAGTTTATTTGGCATGTCCAAAACATTTTTAGCTATATGCGACTATAATTTAATTTTTCCGTCTCCTAGTATTACTCCTAAGAAATTTGTATGTATTGTACGTAGTTCTATTTTTTTGTTTATTATTATGCCATTTTCTACGAACAATCTAAATACCGTTTGAAGGTGGCCTAGATATTCCCTAATGTCTTTACTAAATACTAAAATATTCTCTACATAAACAAGGACAAATCTTTTATAGTCTCCAAATATACTATCCATTTTCTTTGAAAAATTGAAGGCGCAGTTTTTAACCGGAAAGGCATTGCTATCCATTCAAAATGTCCTTCTGGACATATAAATGTTGTCCATTCTATACTTTATTTGTGCATACTAACCTGCCAATACCTTGATTTACAATCGAATTTACTAAATATTTACTTCCCTTGTATTCTGTTTATTAACTTATTTTTATCCGGAGTTTATATGCATTTGTTCTAGTATTATCATTAAGATTTTTTTTATAATTTATTACCATTCGTGTTTTTCCCCTTATTATCTCATTTTGGTTCCACACCATAAAGGTTGCAGACCTATGTTTTAACGTAGATCTTCGTATTACTCCTAAGTTTAATAGCTCCTTAATTTGTATAGCAAAATCTTTCATATCTTGATTTAGTGGCTTCTATTGAGGTTGTTTTTATTATGTTATTCTGGATTTATGATTTCTAATTTACATACTACTTTACTTGTCTCCCAATGTTTTGATGGGTTTTCTTCTATTATTTCTATTTTATCTAATATTTTTACTGTCTCGTCTAAGTCTTTGGACTTTTTATAGCTCCTACTTTTATTATTACTGTCCTAAAGTTATAAAATTCTGTTTCTATATCAATCAAAGTGTAATCTTTATTTAGTATGTCGTAGTCTTCTTCTTCATACATTTGTTCTTGCTTTTTACAACATGTTTCACCTTTTTTACATTTGTTGCAACACGATTGCAGGTGGTCTGGATCTACTGTGTTGGTGGATACATTTTTGGACTTATCACTAATGTGTCTTCCTCGTGTTTGTATTTTTGTTGTTTGCACCGGTGTATAAGTAGTATTTTTAAAAAATACTACTTCATCCCTTGTAATCAAACAACTACCACTGTTGTGTAATATAAATTCTAATCCTAGAACAAGATCTAAATATTTATTTAATTCTCTTACGCAAATCCTATCAACTTTGTAAGTTGGTTTGTAAAATTCATCGCATGTATTTATAAAACTAATCTGAGTTTTATCTATATAATGTTGATATATATTATGTGTTCCATCCATTTGCATTGCTGCAATTGGCTTATCTAAAAATTTTATTAGATTTGGTGATATTATTTTCTTGTTTATTATGCACCCAGTACACCCTATGTCTACTAGTGATAGAGTCTCTATCTCGACGTCTCCTATTTTGAGTCTGGCCAGTATTTTTACTGTGGTAAATTTTTTATCTTCATTACATATCAAAGTTTCATAAGTCTCTATATTCATTAATTCTGTTTCCTGTGTAGGTTCTGGTTGTCATTCTTCTTCTATTTTTCTTTTCTTTTTTCTAGGGTTGTTATTCTTCATTCCAACTCATTAATTCTAGTTTCTAACGTCATTATTCTTAGGGTTGTGGTCTGATTTCTTTTTTCTTTGTAATCTTCTTCTTTTATTATCTTGATTTTTAGCATATCTTCTATACACGCGATGCATCCTTCCATATAACATAATTTACATTTTGTCATTTTTTCTCTGCTAGGATATCATTTACAAATAGTATATTGATTACTATCTATTCCTTTGTTCCTTTCAAATTCATGACTACATTCTTGCAAAACATTTACCATTGTGCTTGCTTGTATTTCTTCTAAATCTAGATTTTTCATTTTTAATCCTATTTTGTTTATTAATTCCACTTGTTCAGAGTCAGCGGAGTCTAATTGTGGTCTCTCGGCTACTTCTACACTAACAACAGAATATATACTTTTACTATTTGACATGTATTTGTCTACATTTATTAATGTTTCTTGAAAGTCTTCTATTAGTTGTGAATGTTTTGTCCGACTATTATTTCTTTTTGGGCATACATTTGCCAAATGTTCTATACTACCCCAAGTAAAGCACTCTAATTTATTCTTATAATTTATATCAGTTCTATATTTTCTAACATGTCTGTTTTTGTCTAGATATGATTTTCTAGCCGATGACTTTCTTAAGTAATATTTTCTTCTGTTGTATGTATTCACATAATGCAGCCTATTTTTTTTATAGCATCTTTTTTTATTTTGATTTTTATCATAACTTTAAGTAGTATATATTATGTTTTTACAAAAACTCATTTCGTTTTGCTTTAATTATTTTTGAATTTGTATGTTTGTACATTTTTCAATTAATATTTTCATTACATGTTGAACCCTATGCCCTATTGACCATCTAGCATTTGAATTTTGGATTACCCCTTCTCTTTTATACCATCTTTCTTCTATTTCTCTTCCCAAAGCTCCTAGTAATTTATTAAATAATTTTTATCCTAATTCCTCATCAAACGAATTCCCACTAATTGAACAATAATAGTAGTAATCTTTTAGGAAAGTCTTTATGTAAAATCAACTTGTAATACTCAATTGTTCTAATTTTATTACAATATTTCTTTGTAGTATTACTAATTCACTATTGAGGTCTTCTTCTGTAATCAGGCTATGTATCTTGTTAGTAAAATTATATGGATTAGCTCCCATATTTACTAAAGCCTGAAATTCTTGTGGGAAGTTAGACTTGTACGCTTCCCGTAGAGCTTTTGCCGATTCTCCTAAGAAAGTCTCCATAAATTTATACATTATTTCTGCCTCTGTATCTTGGTATGTCTTTATATAATCTTCAACAACTATTCCTTTCTAGATATCTATAACTGTGTTCCACATTGGTGGGTCATGTGCAGTTATGTTTAGTATCTTTCCTTTATTACCTCCTTCTTGTAACTTAATTGGTTCTTCTATCGGCATTCTTTTTCCTACTAGTTTTATATTTTTTGTTATTTTTTCTGGATTTACTCTAAATACTCTACTTTGTGGTACATTTCTAGTAATCATATCTATGGTATGTTGCTGTGTTGTTCTTTGAAATGGACTAGAACTAGTTAACTCCATAAATTTCTTTTGGCTTATAACCAAATCTAATTCTTTTTTCTCATCAATATCATATATTCTATTAACAATTTTTTCAAGGTTGTCTAGTTTTATTTGCATTTTTTGTTGTTCTCTATATCCTAAGTTGTCTGTTCTGAATTCACACTTTTTAAAGTGTTATTCCGTTTCTATTAGATCCAACCCTCCTATCTTACATCCTTTACATTTAAATGTTGCATTCTTATTTTCTTCATACTTTATCTTTGCTTTTCTTAAAGCTTCGTCTTCCTCAAATTCATCTTGGGTTATTTCTATATTCATCATTTCAATAGTTGTGTCCATTTCTTCATCTAATTCTTTTTTCCTAGTGTATTTATAATCAGTGAATCTTATAAATTTTCCTTTAGTATTTGTATACATTAGATGAGATTTTGGTACCAATATTTTTTCTTTGTTAAATATTTCTAAATTCCATTCTAACCCTGCATATTCTTCTGGGTTTAACTTTATTGGTTTTATTAGCTTTATTCCTTTATCTGTCATCACTTTAACTACATCATCTACTTTAATATTAAATTTTGTATCACTACTTAAGGTCATTTTTCCTATAAATCCTACACACATTAATAGATTATTTCACTTCTCCATTTCTTCATATCCTTTAGTTTGTATTCCCGTTTTTATGTTTTTTTCAAAATCTTTTTGGTTTAGCATGAAATCGGGACTAATATAGAATATTCTCCCATTATTTGTCATATCTACCTCGGTTAGTCCTATGATATATTTCTTTAGATCAGACCATCTATCATCATATATTGCAATTAACACTTTAGTTTCTAAGTTCTTTCTAGTTAATCCTTTTAATTCAATTACAATTAATCTCATGTGCATGAGAGTCATTCTTGTATTTATTATCTTGTTAAATAATTTTGGATTAATTAGATGTATTTTGTTCTCTCGTTTCCTATGGCTAATAGTTGTTCTTCTCTATAATGTCTATATAGTTGAGTATTTCTTGAAAATGTTTTGTATCATACAATGTCTTAGGATTTAATAATTTTAGTTGATTTTGTTGGAAGATTCTTAAATCCCTATCTATGTCAATTATTTGATTTAATTCTTGGTTTTGACTTTTTTGTTTGCTTTGAGATAGGATTCTTGTTATTAGGTTGTTTCCTATTTTATTGTCTGAAAAACTTACTCTTGGTTTTTTTTCGGTTGTTCTTGTCCTACCTAAAAAAAGGTCCATAGTTGAGGTTTTCTAGTTAGCTTTGGTCTATCTTTTTGTAGTGTTATTTTTATATTTTTTAGCTGGACTATTAATTCATCTACTTCAGTATTTCTTGGTTTCTCTATTACGTTGTACTTTGCTTTAAGAAGTTTATCTATTTTTATATTTATTTCTAGTAGTAGTGTTATTATGATATTATTTTGCTTAATAATAACTTGATCGGACTTGCTTTGGGGTAAATAGTCCGAAAATCCTTGTGGATCAGTTTGAAGTTTTGAAGTAAAAGTTAGTGTCTTTGCATAAATTGGGTTTAGATCGTTCATGAAAGAGAAATTTCATCAAGCTTTTCTAGTATTTTTTTTAATTCGTTAATCTCAGTACTGCTTCTACTTGCCCTGTTATCTTTGTCACTACTTGTGTTGTTTTAACTTATAATTCTTTGGAGTTTTTTGTTATTGTCCTAACCAATTTTTTTTTCTATTTCGACCTTAGTAGGTATTTTTTCTATATTAAACTAATTATTCAAATATTAAATTTTTCTGTCTATCTCCAATTCTTGTGACTTTAGAAAGTCAAAGTTTTGTTCGAGTTTGTCTAATATCTGTTTCTGTTTGTTTTGAGTATTCTCTATTAGGTCAAGCAGTCTTATTATAGTTTTATTATTTTCTTAAGCATTTTTGCTAAAGTTTATTATTAAATCTATCAATATGTTATATTGTTTATCTTCAGAATGTAACATATGTTCTCCTCTACTGAAATTACATCTTATTACTGTGTTGTCTTTTAATATTCTCACTTGTCTTTTAGAGTGAATTCTTAGATCTAAATACTAAAGATTCTTAAGGGGATTTATTATTCTCAAATGTTCTTTAATAAGATAACTTTTAGCCTAAAGGAGTAGTTACTTTATAAAGTTTTTCATGAAAGTTTACTCTATGTGTAGAGGTTTCTATGTCTCAATACCTTGTAGTTGCCATTTTAGCGCACTTATAATTTCTGAATTAAGAGGCCTATGTACAACTGGGTCAGTTGGGTCAGCTGCTCCTGTTGTGTTTATGTATGCACTTAGTGCTTTCTCTAATTGTATTAATTGTCTTCTTTGTTTTACTTTCCTATAATAAAACCCGTATGTTAGACGAATTATTGTAGCAAATCTTTGTCTTCCCATAAGACTTTTTATAAAAAAAAAATGTCTAGATTTAGTTGTCCAATTAACTTATATTTTACTCTAGATATTATATCTATTAGTTCCTCTAGTTTTTGGTTATCTTCTTTAGAGCTATTAAGTCTAATATATTCGAGATATAAATTATTTAGTTGTTGTTTAGTTGTGAGATACACTTTTGTATATTTTAACTGTCTTCGCATTTAAAATAGGTACCCAAAACCCCTGAGCTCTGATACCAAAATAATATGAAAAATAAATAAAATACAAGTCTAAATACGGAAAATATAAGTCTAAATACGAAAAGTGCAAGTCTAATGGCAAATGATAGTCTAACGAAAAGATAACGAGAAAATCTATAAAAATAACGGGAAACTTTTTCCTAAAGTTATAAAATTCTATTTCTATATCAATCAAAGTGTAATCTTTATTTAGTATGTCGTATTCTTCTTCTTCATACATTTATTTTTACTTTTATAACATGTTTTACCATTTTTACATTTGTTACAACACAATTGCAGGTTTTTATAATTTATTATTATTCGTGCTTCTCCCTATGAACCTCATAACTCTATTCTTATATGTACCCACGTTTCAAGACTCATTCTTACATGTGGAGTGGGTATTAGGGTCACAAGAGACTTCTTACACTTAGACGAGTTTAAAATCTTCCTATAAATTGAGTTATAGTGATAAATTATGCAAGGGTAAACTTTAAAGGATCATAACTCGTAGCACACAATGTATTAGGTGGCTCATGACTTACCAAATAAATTCTCTTTGAATTATCTTTCCAATGCAACTAGTTTCACATTATTTTGGTATTTAGAGTCAAAGGTTATGGCCATTTTACTGAACACTTCTAGAGCAGGGTGATTTCACGAAACCTTATACGGGTCGTGAATCGAAGTACGACCTGTAAGGTTAGGTTTTGTGGAAAATTCCAAAAAGTCAGATTTTGAGCCCCAGACTTCACGAATCCATCTATTAGTCATAAAGCCTTCTACGGGTTGTGAATTGATCTTGTGAAAGGTTTCAGTAACCTTAAAAATGTGCCCAAAAGTTCACCGATGTGACCTACAAGTCATGGAACATTCCACAGGCCATAAAGGGTTTCGTGGACGAATGTCCAATAAAACTAGATGAATGAGTTAACCATAGAGTTGAGGTCTTATGAGCATAATGAGCCTTGGGAGGAGTATTGAGCATCGAATTAAGTAAGAGTAAGTCCAACTTGAACTCAATAACTATGTTGCTAGCGTAGGAGAGGATTGAACCATAAAATTAGATATTTTTGTATTGTCCCCAAAAGAGGACTTGATGTTATTATTATGGATCCATTGATGGGATTTTTTTTATCTTGGCAAGGTATAGGATGGATGTGCCAATGACATCACTTCGTCGTATCATCACTGGCTCATAGGTGATGGATGTCGGTTAGAGAAACTCCCAAACAGGTCTTGATAGTACTCTAAGTAGATGGGACGAGATGGTATATGAGTGGTCATTGTCTAAACTTCATTCTTACCTTAGACTTTTGACTTGATGACTGAGTTTCGTACTTCTTGAGTTGAGTTATTTGAGTTGATGTTATTCTGTCTTTACATGTTTCATTCTGCCATTTTATATACCAGTACATTCCACGTACTGACGCCCATTTGGACCTGCATCTTTTCATGATGCAGAGACAAGTACTAGCGGTCATCAGCAGGCACTTCGTTGAGGACCTAATTACATTCAGTTGATTTAGTGAGTCCTCCCCTACTTCCGGATGATACTATGTTTCTTTCTAGCTTTGAGTTTAGACTTGTTTTATTTCATTTTGAGATGGCCATGGACCTGTCATTGCCACCAGTTAGTTAGATGTTTAGAGGCTTTATAGACTAGACTGACAAGTTATGTTTTGATGTTATTTCCTTACTAGTTTCTTTCGCACTAGTCTTGCTAAATTGATAGATAGATTGTTTAGCCTTTGGCCTTTGATTCCCGTATTATCATTGCAGCTCCTTGAATATTCTTTGTCATTGATGTTTTTCGCTATTAGAATGTGATTAAATAGATATGATAAGGCCGAGTGGTTCTCTTGGGGGCTAGCAATAGTCTCTGACTGTCAGTCATGTCAAGGGTACCCTCCCAGGGCGTGACAAATTTGGTATTAGAGCACAGAATTCAAGTATTCTAGGGAGTCTATAAAGTCGTGTCTAGTAGAGTCTTGTTTATGGGTGTACTTTATAAGCAGAAGTCTATAAGACATTATGAATTGTTACACTTCTCTTGTATTCTAAGTTTGTGCGATAGAGTTTAACTCGATTAAAATATCTATCTTATTCATGCATTACGAGTTTGCAGATCATGCCTCCTAAGCATTCTGCCACCCAAAGAGATGATTTAACCTCTAATGTTGTGAATCCACTACCAGAGGTGCCTACTTTGATGGAGACGAGGGGTCGAGGTCGACCATCTAGAGCCACCGGTGTTCCACAAGCACCCACTGCTCCACCAGCTCCTACTACAAAAGTTGATTTCGAAGGAATTATCACTATGCTCACCCAACTAGTAGAAGCTCAGAGTAGGAACTGGAGATCATAGACTCCTAGTTTTAGTTTCCAATAGCCAATTATTGCAGCCAGACTTAGAGATATTTTTAGGATGAACCCACCAGTCTTCACAGGGTCTAAGGTTGAGGAAGACCCCCAGAACTTTATTGATGAGATGTGGAAGGTGTTGAAAACCATGCATGTGATCGAGACTGGGGAGTTGAACTTGCTTCCTATCAACTTAAGAATGTGGAAAATATCTGGTACAATCAAAGGGAAGAAAGTTGAGGTGAGGATGTTGAACCTGCCATTTGGAGTGATTTTGAGAGTGTCTTTCTTGCCCACTTCTTTCCATGAAAGTTGAGGGAAGTAAAAGTTGAGGATTTTGTCAACTTGAAGCAGGAGGGGATGACTATCAAAGAATATAGCCTCAAGTTTATACAACTATCCAGGTATGCCCCAGAGATGGTCCCTGACATGAGATCTAAAATGTCGAAGTTCATATCCGGCTTGGGCAAGCATGTGAAAAAGGAGTGCAAAGTAACATTGCTTATTCCAGGCATGGACATTCCAGAGTTATGGTCTGTGCAACAACTTTAGGAGGATAAGAAGAGAGATAAGGAGGAGAATTTAAGTATGAAGGCTAAATTAGCAGGGCATAAGCCTAGCCAGCAGAAGCTAGGTAAGGGGGACATGTCCTATTTTCATAAGAGGTCTTCAAATTATGCACCATCCTCAGCAAGTGCACTAACTTTGAGTAACAGGTATGATTAGAAGTCACAGGGCTATTAGAATTCCAGAGCTCAGGGTTCTCAATCCCAAGCTAGTGTGACTCAAGGTTCGAAGGGAAAACCACCATAGGGCAAGTGTGGTAGACTCCACCTGGGTGAGTGTCATGAGGGCACAAATGCTTTTTATAAGTGTGGACAAACTGGTCATTTCCAGAATGAGTTCCCAATGAGAAGGTGGAGTGAGGGAGGTAATAGAGCTCAATCTTCGACAGCACCACCAGCCAGTGTTAATCAAAAAGGTATCACTACTAATATGAGTGGGGGTACAAACCTTCTATATGTGATGGGTAATCGACAAGATTAGGAAGTTGCACTAGATGTTATCATAGGTATGCTTCGAGTCTTTTCTTATGATGTATATGTCTTGCTTGACCCAGGTGCCACTTTATCATTTGTGACTCCATATGTGGCTAGTAAGTTTGAGTTCCTTAATGTATTCTTGAGCCCTTCAGTGTTTCTATTCCGACTGATGAGTCTATCATAGTTGAAAGGGTTTATAAAGATTGTGTAGTTTCCATCTATCATAGGGATACTCTTGTTGATTTTATTAAGTTAGAGATAGTTAACTTCGATGTGATCTTTGGCATGGATTGACTTTACGTCTGTTATGCCTCTGTCAACTGTAGAACTCGGACGATCAAATTCCAATTTCCAAATGAGCTTATTATAGAGTGGAAGGGTAGTTCTGCAGTGTCTAAGGATAAGTTTATTTCCTACTTTAAGGCCAGAAAGCTAATTTCTAAAGGGTATATCTATCACCTCGTGCGAGTTAAGGCTGATGTTGTAGAGTCTCCACTCTTTGAGTCAATTCCAGTTGTTAATGAGTTTCTTGATGTCTTCCCTGATGATTTTCCTAGAGTCCCTCTTGATAGGGAGATTGGTTTTGGGATTGATGTTCTCCCCGATACTCAGCCCATATCTATTCCTCTATATAGAATGGCTCCTACTGAGTTGAAGGAACTGAAAGAGCAGTTGAAAGACCTCTTGGATAAGGGATTTTTTAGGTTGAGTATCTCTTCATGGGGTGCTCCTATCGTATTTGTTTGAAAGAAAGATGGTTCCCTCAAAATGTGTATAGATTATCACCAATTGAATAAGGTAACCATTAAGAACAAATATCCCCTTCCAAGAATTGATGACTTGTTTGACCAATTTCAGCGTGTCGCCATTTTCTCTAAGATAGACCTTAGATCAGGCTATCACCAGTTGAAAGTGAGAGAGTGTAACATCCTGAAGATGGCTTTTTGAACCTGATATGGTCACTTTGAGTTTAGGTAATATCCTTTTGACTGACCAATGTACCTACCACTTTCATGAACTTGATGAACAGAGTATTCAGACAGTACCTTGACATGTTTGTGATTATATTTATTGATGATATATTGATGTACTCAAGAGATGAGGAAGAGCATGTCGATCACCTTCGAATTGTTCTTTAGACGCTCAAGGGCAGTGAGTTGTATACAAAATTCTCCAAGTGTCAGTTTTGGCTCAAGATTGTGGCATTTCTAGGCTATGTTGTTTCGAGTGATGATATTCGAGTAGACATGCAAAAGATTGAGGCAATTAAGAGCTGGCCTAGACCCACCTCTCCAACTGATATAAGGAGTTTTCTGGGTTTGGCTGGTTACTACCGTAGATTTGTTTAGGGGTTCTCTTCTCTATCCTCGCCATTGACTAAGTTGACTCAGAAGAAAGTTAAGTTTCAGTGGTCCGATGAGTGTGAGAAGAGTTTTCAAGAGTTGAAAACCAAATTAATGACTGCACCAGTGTTAACTCTCCCTGAAGGGACTAATGATTTTATGATCTATTGTGATGCTTCTAGAGTGGGATTGGGGTATGTTTTAATGTAAGTAGGTAAGGTCATAGCTTATGCTTCCAAACAACTTAAGAACCATGAGAAAAACTATCCAACTCATAACTTAGAATTCATTGTGGTAGTGTTTGCACTTAAGATTTGGCGCAACTATTTATATGGAGCACATGTCGATGTATTCACAGACCCAAGAGCTTGCAATATATATTCACCCAGAAATTGAGGCAGAGGAGATGACTTGAGTTTTTTAAGGACTACGACATGAGCATCCTCTACCACATAAGTAAATCTAATGTGATTGTTGATGCTCTTAGTAGATTGTCAATGGGCAGTACGACCCATGTTGAGAAAGGAAAGAAAGAGTCGGAAAATGAAGTGCATAGATTGGCCCGATTGGGAGTCCAACTTGAGGAGTCTAATGATAGTGGAGTTGATGTTCAAAATAGGTTTGCATTGTCTCTTGAAGTAGAGGTGAAAGAAAAGCAAGAACAATACCCTATTTTTCTACAATTTAATGAAGATGTGCATAAACAGAATGTGATGGCTTTTGCCAAAGGGGGAGATGGAGTATTGAGGTATCAAGGAAGACTGTGTGTTCCAGATGTTATTGGTGTTCAAGAGAGGATCATGGAAGAGGCTCATAATTCTAGGTATTCCATTCATCCAAGATCAACTAAAATGTACCACAACTTGAGAGAGTTTTATTGGTGGAGTGGGATAAAGAGAGGCATTACTCAGTTTATTTTTAAGTGTCCAAATCACTAGTAAGTTAAAGTTGAGCATCAAAGGCCATGTGCAGTAGAGTCAGAATTTTGAGATTCCAGAATGGATATGGGAGATGATCAATATAAACTTCGTTACAGGATTATCGAGGTCTCACAGGCAACGTGATTTGATTTGTGTGATAGTTGATAGGATGAATAAATCTATGCACTTTTTGGTAGTAAAGACGACTAACACAGCCGAGGATTATGCCCGACTATACATAAGAGATATTGTTAGAATGCCTGGAGTTCCTTTGTCCATCATCTTAGACAGAGGAGCCTAATTTACTGTATGGTTTTGGAGATCTTTCTAGAAAGGCTTGGGTTTGAAGGTGAATCTTAGCACCACTTTTCACCCTCAGACTGATAGCCAGGAAGAACACACAATTCATACCCTGGAGGATATGTTGAGAGCCTATGCCATTGACTTCAAGGGTAATTGGGATGATCATTTACCTCTGATTGACTTTGCCTACAACAACAGTTTCCATTCGAGCATTCAGATGGCTCCATATGAGGCCTTCTATGGGAGGAGATATAGATCACCGATTGGATGGCTCGAGGTAGGTAAAGCAGGATTGATTGGACCAGACTTGGTACATCAAGCTATGGAGAAAGTAAATATCATCCAAGAGAGATTGAGAACTACACAGAGTCGCCAGAAGTCCTACACTGATGTTAGGAGAAGGGACCTAGAGTTTGAAGTAAATGATTAGGTACACTTGAAAGTGTTACACATGAAGGGTGTAATTAGATTTGGAAAAAAGGGAAAGTTGAGTCCTTGATACATTGGTCCCTAACAAATTATGAAGAGAGTGGGAAATGTAGTGTATGAGTTGGAGTTACCACAAGAGCTAGCAGCCATCCATCTGGTCTTTCATATTTCTATGCTTAAGAAGTATTTGGGAGATCCATCCTTGGTCGTTCCTATTGAAAGCATTGGAGTGAAATATAGTTTGAGTTATGAAGAGATCTTAATCCAAATCCTAGACCGTCAAGTTCACAAGTTGAGAACTAAAGATGTTGTATCGATAAAAGTGTTGTGGAGAAGTCAATCTATTGAAGAAGCCACATGGGAAGCTGAAGAGGATATGAAGTCCAGATACCCTCACCTATTCGTAGGTCCTAATGATGAAATTGATGGTAATAATTCATTTCTATTCTTTGAGTTACTTTTCCATTGTTGAGTTGAGTCCTTATCTCAGAGTTGATGTCTCTCTCAAGTCCAGGAGTATTTGAGCATGTGTGTCTTTAACTGTATTCATGCCTAATGATGATGTTAGAGATAGTCTTTCAATTTTGAATCCAGAGTTGAAGTTGATTTTTGGAGTATGAGTATTTGAGTATCCGAGTATTTGAGTTCTTAATAGTGTTTTGGCTTAATAAGCCTTAAGTTACTCATCATTCGAGGACGAATGATCCCAAGGGGGAGATATTGTGACACCCCATAACTCTATTGTTACATGTACCCATGTTTCAAGACTCATTCTTATATGTGGAGTGGGTATTAGGGTCACAAGAGACTTCTAACACTTAGACGAGTTCAAAAGCTTCCTATAAATTGAGTTTATAGTGATAGATTATGCAAGGGTCGACTTTAAACAATCATACCTCTTAGCACAAAACGAATTAGGTGGCGCATCACCTACCAAATGAAAGCTCTTTGAATTATCTTTCTAACAAAACTAGTTTCACACCATTTGGAGTTCGTATTCAAACTTTAAAGTCATGTTACTGAACACCGCCAGAGCAGGGTGATTCCACGAAACCATATATGGGTCATGAATCAAAGTACGACCCATAAGGTTAGGTTTTATGGAAAAGTTTAGAAAGTCATATTTTGAGCCCTAGACTTCACGAATCCATCTACGGGTTTTAAAGCCTTCTACGGGTCATGAATTGGTCTCATAAAATGTTCCAGTAACCTCAAAAATGTGCCCAAAAGTTCACAGAAGTGACCCACGAGTCGTGGAACGTTCCACAGTCCATAAAGGGTTTCATGGATGATTTTTTATAGCTTTATCTAAAGGGTTATTTTGGACTTTTTCCACTCTTTTAAAGTCGAGACTCAACTTTTTATACCTAAATTCTTGTTATTTTTACATATTGCATTTAAATGAGTATGCATGAGTAAAACTTGAACCTTAAGAGTCTATAGAATCCTTAAATGCTTTAACTCTATTATTATTTCTTAAATGCTATGAGTTCGAATAATGCATGATTGAGACTTTATGAGTCAAGAACTTAACCTTAAAAGAATGTAACCAAAGAATTGATAATTGATGTGATGAACTGAGTTGAAGAATGTCCAATGAGACTAGATGAATGAGTTAACCATAGAGTTGAGGTCTTATGAGCATAATGAGTCTTGGGAGGAGTATTGAGCACCAAATTGAGTAAGAGTAAGTCTAACTCAAACTCAATAACTATTTTGCCAGCGTAGGAGAGGATTGAATTGTAAAATCAGATATTTTCTTATTATCTCAAAAAGAGGACTTGATGTAATTATTATGGATCCACTGATGGGATTTCCTTTACCCTGGCAAGGTATAGGATGGATGTGGAAACGACATCGCTTCATTGTATCGTCACCGGCTCATAGGTAATGGTTGTTGATTAGAAAAACTCCTAAATAGGTCTTGATAGTACTCTGAGTAGATGGGATGAGATGGTATATGAGTGGTTATTGTCTAAACTTCATTCTTACGTTAGACTTTTGACTTGATGACTGAGTTCCTTACTTCCTGAGTTGAGTTATTTGAGTTGATGTTATTCTGTCTTTACATATTTTACTCTGCCTGTTTACATACCCGTACATTCTATGTACTGCTGCCCATTTGGGTCTACATCTTTTCATGATGCAGAGACCGATACTAGCGGTCATCAACAGGCGCTTTTTTGAGGACCTAGTTATATTCAGTTGATTTGGTGAGTCCTCCCCTACTTCTAGAGGATACTATGTTTCTTTCTAGCTTTGAGTTTAGACTTGTTTTATTTTATTTTGAGGTAGTCATGGACCTGTCATTGACACCAGTTAGTTAGATGTTTAGAGGCTTTATAGACTAGACTGACGAGTTATGTTTTGATGTTATTTCCTGACTAGTTTCATTCACACTAGTCTTGCTTAGTTGATAGATAGATTATTTGGTCTTTGGCCTTCGATTTCCATATTATCATTGTAGTTCCTTGAGTATTCTTTGTCATTGATACCTTCCGTTATTAGAATGTGATTGAATGAATGTGATGAGGTCGAGTGGTTCGCTTGGGGGCTAGCAATAGTCTCTGAGTGTCGGCCACGTCAAGGGTACCCTCACAGGGCATGACATTCCCTATATTATCTCATCATGGTTCCACCCCATAAAGGTTGTAGACCTATGCTTTGACGTAGATCTTCATATTACTTCTAAGTCTAATAGCTCCTTAATTTGTATAGTCATATCTTCCATATTGTCTGAAAAACTTACTCTTGGTCTTTTTTCGGTTGTTCTTGTCCTACCTTAAAAAAGGTCCATAGTTGAGATTTTCTAATTAGCTTTGGTCTATTTTTTTGTGTTATTTTTATAATTTTTAGCTGGACTATTAATTCGTCTACTTCAGTATTTCTTGGTTTCTCTATTACATCATCTTTTTCTTTAAGAAGTTTATCTATTTTATATTTATTTCTAGTAGTAGTGTTATTATGGTATTATTCTGCTTAATAATAACTTGATTGGACTTACTTTGGGGTAAATAGTTTGAAAATCCGTGTGGATCAATTTGAAGTTTTGAAGTAAAAGTTGAGAAAATTACACTGAGTGTCCAAAAAATGGATTGGTCTTGATTTTTTACACCCAATAAGAAAAGTGTTACAAAAATACTCATTTTTTTTAATTTTAAGTTGATCAAATTACTTTTCTGCCCATTTCTTTCCTGCCCATGAGGCATAAGTAGGTATTGTCTCAAAGGCAATAGTTACAGCGTAGCTCAGAACTTATATTGAGCTCAATAGTGCAACATCTTGCCCATAGGGCATAAGTTACTCTTGTTGTTGCCTCTAAGTCAAGTGTCTTAGTGTATTTCATAAGTTACACTTACATTTAATAGTGTAAGATCTTGCTTATAAGGTAGAGTTATTTTTTTAAAACTTATGCAAATTGTTTGTTAAATCCATAATTAAAATAAGATTTTTTTTTATAAATATTTTTTTCAATAAATAACTCAAAGACAAGAGTTATAACATGTTTAATAAGTTATACTTACATTCAAAGGTGCAAGAACTTACCCATCAGGCATAAGCAAGTATTGCCTCAAAGGCAAGAGTTATAGCGCATCTCAGAAATTATACTGAGCACAATAGTATAACATCTTGCCCATGAGGCATAAGTTACTCTTGTTGTTGCCTCTAAGTCAAGGGCTTTAGTGTTTCTAATAAGTTATACTTACATTCAGCAGTGTAAGATCTTGCCTATAAGGTAGAAGTTAATTTTATGAAATAGTTGAGGGGCAATTTTGTCTCAAATTTTTTTTTAAAGGAATTGGGGACATTTTTTCAAAGTCACCCTTATTGGGTATATTTTATCAACACCATCCCTTAAAAGGGGTATTTGTGAACTTTTCTCGTAAAAGTTATTGTATCAAAGCCATGAGTAATTCAATTTGGTACAGTAGTCTAATAATTTTGACTAATCTAACCGTCTTATTTATCTAATTCATAACCCAAAACTATCCTTGCTACAAATTACTTATCTTTTAGCATTAAATTTCAACACCCAAAGTAAATTACCTAGACTAAGAGTCTGGGCAAGGCTGTAGATGAAGATTAAAACAGAGATTTAATCAAATACTGAGAATTTAATAATTTTTCTATCTCTTTGATCTTAAATTTTTTCTTAAAATTTTAAATCCAATTCTTTAGCCATGAGAATACAAATTGGGTCTACAACCAAGTTTAGGAACTTACCTTCCTCTTTTGCTTTCTCTTGAATTAAAATCAAAACTAACAATAATTTATTTTTTTCCTTACTCCTTCGCGCAAGAGAGAGAAGCAAATGCTTTGTTGTTGTTGTTGTGAAGAAGATGACAAGTAAAGGGAAAAAGGGTCTGGTACCCTTGTTTTCGTAGAAAGAGGGTTGATGCCCCTCTTTTCTTTCCCCCTTCTTTAATTCCTTTTTTAAAAGTAAATAAATAAAAATAAAATATCAATTTGCTCTTAGTGATTTATGGGTATTACAAAAGTTGTTGGAAATAAATAAATTTTTAAAGTTACATACAAATCAGATGGATTAATAGAAAGACACAAATCAAGATTGACGGAAAAAAATTTTATTCAAGAAGTTAAAATAGGTTATGAGATAATTTTTCATTGGTTGTGAAATTCACCTCTATGTGAATACTTTTGGCTACTGTTGCACATTTGAATCTAGAATTACATCAAATAGATCAAAGATCGCTTTTCTCAATGAAAAACTAAACTAGAAAATCTAGCTAGAACAACCTTTAAGTTTTGTTATTAAAGGACAAGGAAAAAAATTGTAAATTAAAAAAATTAACTTATGACCTAAATCAATCTTTAAGGTAGTGTCATTGAAACGATCCAAAAAGTGCTCAAAAATGTGCTTCGGAAGTTACCGGAAACTTGTTTTAGCTATATCAAAAAATCCATTTCGTTTTTCGAAAATCCGACTCCATATTCCTGTTTAGGGGGTAAAATTGAGTGGGAAATAGGTCTCACCCGAATTTTAGAGCAACCGTATCAAAATCTGAAATTTCCAAGTGAAGCCTTTTTCGAGGGTCTACTTTGGAGGGTCATAT
>JBCEWC010010184.1:0-17922 GCA_038996855.1 Solanum aculeatissimum | reverse complement strand
CTTGTTATAATTATAACATGATTTGGTCTGATCTCTTTGCACTCATATTAATTAAAACATATTTTTACACTAACTAAAATGTTTTAACGGTGGGATGCTATGCCTTTTAAAGATCAAATTTATCCTCTCATTAATGTTGGATTAAAATTTGTCTTTAATGATCGAAAAAAATTGATCATTATAAGTGTATTTTTAATGACCGGAAAATAATTTGGTCACTATAAGTGTATTTATAACGATTGGAAAAACATTTGGTCACTATAAGTGTATTTATAACGACTGAAAAATAATTTGGTCACTATAAGTGTATTTATAACGACTGAAAAAAAATTTGATCACTATAAGTATATTTATAACGACCGAAAAAACTTTTGGTCACTATAAGTATATTTATAACGACCGGAAAAAAATTTGGTCACTATAAGTATATTTATAACGACCGAAAAAAAATTGGTCACTATAAGTATATTTATAACGACCGGATTCATTTCCCTTCATTAAGAAATGGTCGTTAAAAATCTTTTTTCTTGTAGTGTACCCATAAATCAAAGATTGAAAATTCATAATTAAAGATATATTTTTTGAAGAGGACTTCTTGGTTGAAAGGAAGCCAAGAATCAAATCCACATACCTTAAGGTCCTGAAACTTGAGGAATCACTTTAGAAGCTTGGTATTCAATGGAGTGGTCTTGGAAACCCTAGAAATTTAGATGAATATTGGGAGAGAAAACTTGGGAGATTTGAGAGGAGTTTGGAGTGTTTGAGAGCGGAATATGGCTAAAAATATGAGAATTAGGTTTAGAAAGGTTTATTTGTGATAAATAGGTCGAAACCCTTTCTTGGGAAAGTAAATATATCATCTAAAGGTCAAAACATGACATTTTAATGTGTCACGCGGAAAAGCCGGCAGTCCATGGGTCCTATAATGACCCGACCTAGGACCTAGTCGTCACACGATGAATGAGATACCCAGAGTCACCTCATCTAGGTCATCTTACATATCATAAGCATTCATAGGTATAAAAATATAGAGATGAAATAGAGAACTAGGGGGAAGCGGGGCTAAGGGCTACAACGTAAAAACATAATGTGATGAAAAACTAGATACAACTATAACATATATCCAATAATACCTCTAACATAAGTTGGTAGGGGCTAAGACATGTTCAAGCTCACCCTGAAATACAATCATAGCAAAAGAAATATACAACTGGAAAACAAATGTCTTAACCCATAAATCTAGAAAGAAATTTAGGATATTGCCCCCGAACTAGAAAACATATGTATAATAATAATCATCATAAACACAAATGCATAGATTTAACATCATGTACATATAGGAGTAGCTCATCTTAACTTAAGATCCACATGTAGGACTTTCCCTCTTTTAAAAAGGATCTATCTTCAACAAAACTTTGAGGGATTCAAAACATCATAACTTTAACTTTCATAAACTTTCCTAACTTTATGATTGAACCCTCATCTTTGGAAATCATGTCTCCCTTTCATACTTTAATATGATGATTGGGTGAATTTCATGCACATGAACTTTAAATCATGAAACTCAAGAGGACAATGCATCAATATATTGTAAACCATCAATTTAAATCATACTTAGACAACCCCCCACAATCATTCATATCATCCTAATTCTTGGGCATAGAATTATGAAATTTAACTTAAGAAATCATAAATTAAATCACGACTCATAGTAACATAACTTGCATAGTTTGATAAACATAAGATAGATTCATAATTGAAAAACATAGATTGAGACTTTCTTTCTTTCTTTCATAAAACATTCTTTCATATAGCTTAGGCCCCAAACTTGGGGTTCATGCTCAAGCACTTGAAATCTTGTAATTCGTATATACAACATGCATACATAAGATAGAATCTAATCATTTAAAACCATTCAAATTTACCCAACATAATTCTTGTAAAACCCTAACTATGATAAACATGAATTTCAACTCAATATTCATGATAAGCCATGACAGGATACTAATATACTTCATATAACTAAAAATGCATCATAAACTTCATGATTAAATCTATTTTCCAAAACTTCACAACACACATAACCTTGGACCAAAATTAAAATAGAGAAACTTGAGCTTTGTGAAGGGAAGGACTCCACAAATTGAACCCACATACCTTAGACGAAGATCTATGAAGGAACTCATGAACTTTGGAAAAGAAATGTTGAAACCCTAGCTTTGCCTTCAATGGAGGACTTGGGAGGTTGAAAGGATTTGGGACTTAGCTTTTTAAGAGAATGTTTTAGGAATGAGGGAGTATAGAACTGATATGGGCATGTAAGAGTCCAAAATGATGTAGCATGATATTTAGGATGCGTGGAAATAACCAAAACACCCTTTTTAAAACTGGTTGGATTGAACCATGAAGGACCGATTACGGGTCGTGGAATGAACCATGGGCCATAAGTCATGTTCATCTGGTAACTTTCCTAAAATCCCTAAAATTGAAATTGCTAAACTCAAAACCACGAAACCGTATTAAGGACCGTACAATTACTTATGAGTCATGGTTGGACTCGTAGAGTCCTTCCATACTTAGCAATTTTTTTATTTTCTTGGTCTCGTTTCAAGAAGGATTCTACGGATTGTGCACTGTCTCACGAGCCATCTAGTATCACGGAGATCACTTCCTAGCAAGCTCCAAATTTTTTTCATGTCTGATAGTCTCACTCATAGCCATATATATGGATCATAAGACATCCTCCAGGCCATCACTTAGTTTGTGGGTTAACCCACACTTGGAAACTTTGTCCTTTTCCTGAAGTTTGTGTTCTAAAACCAACCTACGGGCCATATGTCCACCTATGGGTCATAAGTCACCCTCGTGGAAGAGCTGACCACGCTATCAGTTTTTGATTTCAAGAGCGTTAAGGTGGGTTTTAACAGAAACACACTTATTTAGCTTTCGATTGAACTCATTTGCAAATTTCAGCACAAAACCATATCGGAACCCTCCATTCTCAAGCCAACAACCATCCTAGCACAAAATGACCATTCCAAAACTAACAGAACTATCAGAATCCTATTTCGAGGCCAATTACCAGGATTTTTATTAGAAAACTCATTTTTGCAGCTTTAACTACTCACTAACTATCAAACTTGTACAATTCCCAACCAAAACACCCAATAGCCATTCCAATAGTCTTAATAGGTCATAATAAGTCCAAGGTCAGCAGACAAAAGCTCAGAATAATAGAAAAATACAAAAAGTACATAATTGACCTACAAGGTCATTACAATATCCCCTACTTAAAATGCTTTCATCCGTGAAAGTAAAGTAAAGGTGTACCTGATGGCTCAAATAGGTCAGGATGCTGTTCTCACATCTATGCCTCCATCTCCAAGGTAGCCTCCCTGATCAGACAGTGTTTCCATTGCACCTTAACCATCGGTATGACCCTGGAACGCAATTGTCTAGTATCCCTGGAAAAAATAGCAATTGGCTCCTCAACAAAAATCAAACGGACATCCAACTCAACTGAATCATACTATAACATATGAGACTCATCTGGAACATATCGACGCAACATTGATACATGGAATATAGAGTGGATAGCAAAATAAGCTAGAGGAAGGGTAACTCATAAACAACTAGCCTAACTCACCTTAAGATCTCAAAAGGCCCAATATATCGGGGACTCAATTTTCCCCATCTCCCGAACCGCATGACCCGCTTAGGGGTGAAACTCTCAGAATTACCCAATCAGTATATTTCTGGTGCCATCTCTGAGCCATCCTTAGTCTATTCTAAATAACTCATACCCTAGCCAAGGCATCCTGCAAAAGTTCTGTACTGTATGGACTCGGCTGCGAAGACTTAAACTACCCAACTTGAATACGACATCGTCGGCCATATAGTACCTCAAACAGAGACATTTGAATATTTGTATGCTAGCTGCTATTATAGGAGAACTCAACTAATGGCAAGAACTGGTCCCACTGACCTCTGAACTCTAACACACAAGCTCGTAGCATATCCTCCAAAACCTAAATAATGCACTAAGACTGGCCATCAGTCTAGGGATGAAATGACATGCTCAAATCAACCTGATCTCACTGAAAAGCTCTCCAAAACCTAGAGGTGAACTATGACCCTCAGTCAGATATGATTGATATAAGTACCCCGTATAACCAGAGTATCTCTTGAATATAAATACGAGTTAATTGCTTGGCACTAAAGGTAGAACAAACTGAAAAGAAGTGTGCAGACTTAGTCAACCAATCGACTATCACCCAAATATTGTCAAAACCCTTGAAAGTCCGAGGAAGACCTACAACAAAGTCCATAGTCACACACACCCATTTCCATTTTAGAATGGGCAATGGCTAGAGTATCAGGTCCCTAATGCTCGTCCTTAACCTGCTAGAAATTGAGGTAACGCGATACAAAGTCGACAATATCTCTCCTCATAACATCTCACCAATAATTCTGCCTCAAATCTAGATACATCTTAGTTGTTCCTGAGTGAATAGAATATCTCGAATCATGTGCCTCCTGTAGAATCAACTTGATCAAATCTCCCACTCTAGGAACACACAACTAGCCTTCAAACTTGAGGACCCCATCTGAATCAACCGTAGCCTAACCCCCAATACCATGCAACGCTCTATCACGAAAACCCACTAGCGACTCATTCTCAAACTGACAAGCCCAAATCTAGTCAATCAATGAAGATTGTGCCCCAATAAAGGCCAATACTTAGCTAGAATCTTAAAAATCCAATCGAACCAATCGGTTAGCTAAGGATTGAATGTCTGAATCCAATGGTCAGTCCTCAACTACCAAGTGTGCTAGGCTTCCCATATTCACTGTCTTCCAACTCAAGGCATCCACTACCATGTTTGCCTTGCCCGAATGGTATAAAATAGAACTGTCATAGTCAGCCAATAACTCAACCTACTGCCTCTGGCGGGAATTAAGGTCCTGCTGCATCATAAGGTAGTGTAAGCTTTGATGGTCCGTATAAATATCAAAATGCACACCATACAAATAATGCCTCAAGATCTTGAGAAAAATACTACCGCTGCTAACTCTAAGTAATGAGTGGGGTAGTTACGCTTGTGGTCTCGCAACTAACGATAAGCATAGACAATAACTCGACTCTACTGCATCAATACAAAACCCATCCCAATATGAAGGTGTCACAATAAACCACAAAGCTCTCCTCCTCAATAGGGAGGGTTAGAACAGGAGTGGTAGTCAACAACTCCTTCAACCTCAGAAAACTAGCCTCGCACTCATCGAACCACACAAACAGCAACCCTGGTGAGTCAATCGGGTCAACGTAGCTGCAATGGTGGAGAAGCCCTCGACAAACCATCTATAGTACCCTATTAACAAAATAAAACTCTGATTCTTTGTCACTGAAGTAGGCTTAGGATAGCCACAAATCACCTCGACCTTAGTTGGATCCACACTAATGCCCTCATCGGACACCATGTGACCTAAGAAAGTCACAAACTCAAGCCAAAACTCACACTTAGAAAACTTAGTATACAACCTATGATCCTATAGTGTCTGAAGAACAATACGGAGGTGTTGGTCATGCTACTCTTGGAAACAAAAAGATACCAGAATATCATCAATAAACACCATAACAAAGAAATCTAGATATGGTCGGAATACCCAAGTTATCAAATCCATAAATGCTGCAGGGGAATTAGTCAGCCTAAAAGGCATGACTTGGAACTAATAGTGCCCATAACGAGTCCAAAAGGCAGTCTTCTAAACATTATCTACCCGAATCCTCAACTGATGATACCTCGATCTCAAATCAACCTTAGAAAACATTGAGGTGCCCTACAACTGATCAAATAATTCATCAATGCTCAGTAGAGGATAATGGTTCTTCACCATTACCTTATTCAGCTATCGGTAGTCAATACACATCCAAAGAGTTCTATCTTTCTTTATCGCACACAAGATATGAGCTCTCAAGGAAGAAACACTTAATCAAATAAACCCCAGATCTAACAAACTTTGAGCTGTGAATTGTGCTCCTTAAGCTCTGATCATCTGGTATAAAGGAATAGATATGGGCTTAGTGCCTGGCTCAACCCCTATAGCAAAACCAATCTCCCGCACAGGCTGCAACCCAGGCAAATTTGTCGAAAACACATCCAGAAACTCACAAACCACCAGTACAAACTCTACAAAAGGAGTGCCAATATTAAAATCATGCACATGGGCCACATAAGCAAAACACTCTACCGATATCAATCTTTGGACCTGAACATATGATATAATACCTATTGGAACCCGACTCATAGACCTTTGCCAAACCATTAGAGGTATCCCCCATATTACCAAGGTAACGATCTTGGCATAACAATCTAATACAACATGATGTGGGGCCAACCAATCCATAACCAAAATGAGATCAAAATCAAGCATATCAAGAAGGATCAAATCAGCACAAGTATCAAAAACCTAAAGAGTGATCACACAACCTCTACAAACCGATCTACCATAAGTGAATTCCCATGAGGGTTGATACCCCAATAAAAGAGGAATGTGGCTCGGGAGTCATACCTAAGCGAGAAATATAATATACAAAAACATAAGAAAAGGTAAAACCTGGGTCAAATAAGGTTGAAGTTGACTTTTGACATATAAAAATCATACTTATAATGGCCTCATCAGAAGCCTCAACCTTGACCTGTGCTGGTATGACATAAAAGAGGCCCTGATTGCCTCTCCCTCGAATATCACTGCCACCCCCAACTCTACCACCCTTGGTGGGCTCTTTGGTAGCCTATTGATAACCTTGTTTGTCCTAGTACTAATCATCTCGACAATCACGATCCTAACCTCTACCCCTGCCACTTAGTGTAGGAGCTAGCCTAGCTAGCTGTGGACACTAAGTGTTGCCCTCTACCCTAGACAACGTTTAAGCCAATGATTTGGTGCCCCACATCCAAAACAACCTAACACAACCCAGTATATATGATCATGATCCAAATGACATGATCTAGCTACCCTGGAACCTTAACTATTCACTAAAAACATCCCAGCAGGTCTTGAATAAATTGAGTCAAAATCCCTCTATCTATGCCCAATGGGGTAAGAGGAACCAACTTTGCTAGAAGTCTCCGGGCCCCGATAGTCACCCTCAGAAGTCTGCAATGCTACATGGTAGAGTCTGCTGGTCTGACTTTGTTGTCCCCTCTTCAGAGGGTTTTCCCTAAGCACTCTGAACCTGCGTGGGAGCCACTAAACTCTCCTCAATGCCTAGCTTGCATCTCGCTGCCCCTTGGGCTTCGTAACTAATCTGCACCAGCGAACGAGCATGATTAACTATGTCCAAAAATAAATGCCCCAAAGTCACTAGTGCATGTGTACCCATCCTCAGTTGGGGCCTCGACCCTCACAGGAAATAATGAAACCTCTCCTCCTCAGATGGCAAAATAGTTGTAGCATACCGAGAGAGCTCCTAAACTCTGAGCTCATATTGGCACACAATCATTTGTCTCTTCTCAAGTCACACAAATTGATCCCGGCGCTGATCTTTGAAGCTCCTCGGCACAAATCTAATCATAAAGGCCTTTGTGAACTCTACCCAAGTCAACGGTACAGAATCTGCTGGCCTAGTATCCCGGTAAGTCTGCCATTACTGTCTAACAGTACCATCAAGTTGATACACAATAAACTCTACACCTCAAAACTCCAACAATCATAAGGCCTACAATCGCTCCATACATGTAGTTAAGAACTCCCGAGTGTCCTTTCCTGCAGCTCCCAAAAACCTTGACGGGGCTAATCTCAAAAAGTAGTTAAGTAACTCTGGTCCTGAAACTGCACTGATCCCTCTGGCTGAGTTGAAACTTCTGAAACCATAGGCTCTACAGGTCCTAGACTGTTTGAGCTGGAGTTGGCGTCACACCCTACTGTAAGGCTCCAAGTGCTACCAAGATCTGCCCAAGAAATGTCTGCACCTCTGATGTAACTGCAGGAGCAGTTGGAGGAGTTGGTGCCTCTTTCTATGTAGGAATTGGGGCCTCTGACATCTGCTCCTCAAGCATAAGAGATTGCTCCCGAACTGGGATTGATGGTGCAACCCTACCCTGGTCCCCTCTCTTGCCTTAAAGATGTCTCTTAGGTGTCATACCCACGAAGAACGGATGAAATCAGATTCTTAACCAATGAAAGGCCATTTGGTGGAATGCATAATAAAAATCAACAACATAGGAAAGTTCTTAAACATCCCATAGTTTCCTAGAGATAAGCCACAGACGCCTCCACACCCATCCACAGGACTCTACTAGATGGTAACTCTCTACAACTAAGACTAGTGAACTTGAGGCTCTGATACCACCTTGTCACGACTCAGTTCCAGTCATGATGGTACATGTTAGGTCCCACTTACAAGCAAGTCGAGAACCCAACTCGAGGGTACTTATCCTAGTATCTAGTCAAGCCGGAATAGTAGAATAGTAATAATATAATAACAGAATTCTACTTAGAACCTGGAAGTCAGTTGTACATAATCACAGTAAGCGAATGGATATATTACCAAAAATATAATGTAAACACACACACACTCATATATAAAACTTGAGAGTGCATATAAATAACATAGTCTACTGTATATGGCCAAAGTCCGATAACAAAAGACAACCATAAAAAAGAAGGAGATTGTGATAAATCAAAGCTACTGATGCTCAGGAAAAGAAGTCTCCTTGCTCCCAAAATCCCTTGAGAATTAGCATCCCCAACTAGATCTTGAACCTGCACCATAGAAAGATGCAGAAGTAGGGGTGAGTACTAGAAAAAAGCACTCAATAGGCATCATCAGTCGACTAAGTGAAATAAATGCATAAAGAATCTCGAATATATCTAAAAGCAATAGACCAATCAGATCACCCCATAACCTCAACTGAACCACTCATAGTAGCAGAACACACTATCCACCGAGAATTGAGAAAACACATAACATGACTCATATCGAACCAAAAGCACAGTACTGTACACGGGTGTAAGGCTCTATTATTTATGCATGTATGCCACCTAGGGCCCCATAAGCTTAGGAGGTACACCCGCGCACAATGTGGAACTTCCAAACTATCATGGGAATCCATAGAACCATCAGAGAACCCATAGAACTATTATCAGAATAATGGTAGGATGTACGTTGGTGTAAGGCCCTAATATCTAAGTCTGAACGCCCCCAAGCCCCCATAAGCCCAGAAGGTACACCCACACATAATATAGGTGTGAAAAGGTGTGTGGATCCTTAGGTAATCAATCATATAACAATTGGCTCCTCGACCTTGTGTTGGCACGTGGCACCCGATACATGCAGAATGGTAGGACGCATCCCTTGCGGGAGAAAGAATCCCCCTCGCATACCAGTGCATCACAACTCAAAATATTGATAACGGAGCCTTGACCCTAGAATAAAGTCAGCGGAGTACCAAACCTAAAAGTCAATTAGCACGCAGTCCATAGAATTATCATCTGCCACCAGGCATTATATTCGTGGCCACCAGGACTCAGGTCTGCAAGGAGCATCACCCAAGACCCGATCATTACAGTCATGGCCGCCACAGCTTAAGCGATAATAGGGAACATCTTATAGATACGATGTCACACTCACTCAAGCAATACATCTGGATCTAGAAACTCCAAAGACACATCATACCCAGAGTCAACGTAGGCAATAACGCTCACCACATAGGTATCTCTAAGTTCCATCACCCCTATGATAGCCATAACTCAACCTCTATCTCAATCACATAGAATCATAACCCAGTAGCAAACCATAGTGCACAGGGCATATATCACAATAATCAATATAAAAGTAGGTCGAATCGTGTTGTACCCTACCTATCATAGGTAACAAAGGTGTGAATAAAAATAATAGAGATATCAGAAGTTTTTATAAGAACTCAGCCCAACATATGCACATTTAGCTTATAACATACCTCAATACGGCTAGAAGTCAACAAAAAATCTCATAGTCAACATATCTCAGAAGTATTGGTAACATGCTCTCACAGACATTAGTAGGTCAAAATACGCACTTGTCTCACGACATCAGCCCATATAAAACCTTTATTAGGATCCTTTATACTTAGTAGCATCCAAAAATATCAAATTTACAATTTTCACAGTAAAAAACAAAAGGTACCAGTCTACCATAAAACATATCACTCATATTGGGTACACCTAATAGATAGCATCCATCTCAGTTCAGCATGCATAAAATTACACCCAATCTAAAGGTAGGAAAAAGCCTAGCTTACATGGTTGTCGATGCCACAAAATCTGAATCACTCCAGCTAGGCTTTACCTCTATGAATGGCCTTCCAATGCTATTCAGCTATTAAAATATAGTTCACAATATTGACAAGATCAGTTTGGTTGTATTATCATAAGAAATGGGCAAAATTAGGCAAAAAGAGTCAAAAATTGGAAAAATAAGCTACACACCCAAAATTCCAAACAAAAATTTCAAAATGACCCCTACGATACCCAAAGCCTACAGCCAAAACTTCGGCCAAAAATGGACCCCAGAAGATCAAGAAAATTCCAAAATATGGAGTTGAAAACTTTTATCGAAATAACATTCTTTTCAAAATTCCCTTAATATAAATTCTCAAAACCCCGGACAACTATAACCAACACCTAGCTAATCAATGTGTTCCCCTAAAGACGTAAAAAAGTTTATACAAAAATTTTGTTCAATTCCATCAAGATTATGTTACAAAATCAAGTTATAAAGTTTCCAACAAAATCGATAACAACAGCAGAAAAAACTTGAAACTTACGTCAAAACATGAACCAACTCCCAAAACTAACTTCACCGTGACATTCCGTGCAAAAATTTGAGTCACATGGAACTTTGAATCACCAAAATTGGAGTTGTAGAACTCATTTTACGACCTTGGGAAGTTTAGGAAATGGGTTGTTCGCGATGTGCTGAAGCACATTTATAGGCTTAACTGCCCTTCTTCCCGAACACGTAGAACTGGGGCATTTTCCTATCTCCACAGATGCATAGGTCTCTCTGTGAATACGGAGTACTTCTAGCCTTGGCCTCCGTGAATACGGAGTACTTCCAGCCTTGGCCTCCGTGAATACGGTATTGGTCTCCAACGTGGAGTACAATTTCTGCTGGTGCTGCACTAGCTAAACTCCAACAATCTCCTGGCCATTCTTGAGGCTCCCGATATCCATTTTCCATAAACGAACAGTGTAACCAAATTGATTTCAATGTTCTAGATCTAACGGTGCAGTTGGATTTCCCAACGGAGACTTCTACAGAAAAATAAGTACCTCACTTCTTTATATCTAAAATTAGCTAAAAGAACTGAAGGGGGTCAAAATACAACCGGATGATCCCGATAATTGGCGGAAGGTCATTTCAAACTATTTTTGATATTTTAGAGTTGACCACACCATCAATTTTTTATTCCGAGTGTGTTAAGCTAGGTTTTAACATAAACACACTTTTTAGCTACCGGTTGAACTCTGTTTGCAACTTTTAGCTCAAAACCTTACCAAAACCCTCCATTCTTGAACTAACTACCATTCTAGCATAAAATGTCCATTCTAGAACTAACATAATCGTCAGAATCCTATTCTGAGGCTGTTTACTAGGATTTTATTAGAAAACTCATTTTAGCAGCTTAACTACTCACTAACCATCAAACTTGCACATTTCCCAACCAAAACACCCAATAGTCATTCCAACAGTCTCAACAGGTCATAGTAAGTCTGAAGTCATTTTACAAAAGCTCAGAACAACAAAAAAACACAGAAAGTATAAAATTGACCTACAGGGTCATTACAGATGTCCTCTTATGATGGTTCCCTCTTAGTATATCCAAATATGTCTATTACTATAAAAGGTTTTTTAAAGTTTCTATGACCCACAGTTTCACAAGTTATTCATGTATGTAAAGTGATCTCCGTTATGATTACTAATGTTTCTTTTATAATAAAATAATTTCTTATGTAAAGTGATGCATTGTTCCCTAAGGATATTGTTATTGAAATGGTACATAACCACATATGATTTCTTTATTCATGACTGTGTTGACTTATGCATCCTACTAAGTTTCTTTAAGGTTTTCCTTTTATGTTTAGATGATATTGGCTTGATTATGACTAGCAATGTCCTTGTAAATATATGATTTTAACTTGAGACTTAGCATGAATCATTTTATCATTGTTTCTATGTCATGCATTGCATACCTTCATACCAGTACATTCAAATTATTAATACATACTTTATGCCTACATGATTTAACTATGTAGGTATTGGTGCTCCTCGATATCCTCCACGTGGGTAGCTTTGGATCATTGAAGACAACAGTTAGTGAGTCCTCTAGTTCAGGAATAATATCCTAGTTTTCTTTCTAGATTTATGTATTAAGACATTTTTGTTTCCAGTTGTATATTTCTTTTTTTCTGATTATATTTGAGGGTGATCTTGAACATGTCTTAGCCCCCACCAAGTTATGTTAGAGGTATTGTTGGACATATGTTATGGTTGTATCTAGTTTTTCGTCACGTTATGTTTTTAAGTTGCATCCCTTAGCCTAGTTTTCCCCTAGTTCTCTGTTTCATCTTTATGTTTACATACCTATGAATGCTTATGATATGTAAGATGGCTTGGGTGAGGTGCCTCTGGGTATCTCATTCACTGTGTAATGACTCGACCCTAGGTCGAGTTGGTACAGACATGCACAAGGATTAAATCTCAATATGAAGTAAAAGCAATGCATTATGTGAAACACATGTGATGGAATGAGGACATCAAATCTCACACTTTATGGAAATTGACTATAACCGACATATAAGACCATGTGAGCTACTACATGGAATCCAACATAACCCCCTATATTGGCACGGGGAGACAGCTTGCAAGGTGGAACTCCGTCATTTAGGCATGTATAATCAATTAACATAAATGGCTTACGTGGATCCACTAGCATAGCCTACAAGGGCTCCTATGGTGGCACATAGTTATCAAGGAAAAGGTTTGCTTCTAGGGTTCCTTTTACTGAGCCCCACCTCAGTGCCTCATTCGATGCTAATTCATCCTATGAAATACTTTAAAACACGTACTTCGAGTAATGAAACATAGAATCATAAGTAGCAATTTCATAAGAGTATCTCAAAACCTTAGAAACCACCAAGTGAGAATTGTCCTTTCACTTTACGGACCATCATAAACAGCTTTTAAGGACAACATTAACATACTTATATCTTTGACAAAATTATTAACTTAAAATCTTTTCTTTTATGCCTTCATCATCATCATTGTATCATGCAAAAAACATCTTAATCTTAGTGGGGTTGTACATAAACTTGGAAACTCATGAATCAAGGGAATAATGCAAGGACATGGGAAAAATCTGTAACTTTAACTCAAATACTAAGAAGACCACACATCATCAATTAAACTCTAAATATTGGGTTCATATTCATCAACTCAATACTCATGAAAAAACATAGTAAAACATTACATGATATCATTGGAGACGAAATACATGGTAATGCATCATAAAATCATCATTTAAGTCATAAGAAGGAATAATGGTATTATTAAAGAACTTAAAGAAAAGGTAAAAAGGTTTAAGGAAGGACTTTGTGAGTGGAAGGTACCCACAAATCAACTCATATACATTGATTTTGAGCCTAGGAAAAGAAACTTGAAGTTGGGAGGAGAAACCTTGGAAACCCAACTTGCCTTCCTTGTATTCTTACGTATGCCTTGAAAAGGTGAGGGACTAAGAGTATTTTAAGTGGATGAGAGAATCAAGGGAATGAGAGATTCTTAGAGGGTTTTAGGTCTGATATGGTTCTTAGGAAACCTAAAACAACATACTTTTAAGCCCTAATACATGGAAAGGATAAAAATATTCTTCATTAAAACTGTCGGGATAAATCCACAAACCCCCCGATTATTGGCCATGGACTAAACCACGAATCGTGTTTTGAGTAGTCCTTTTCTCCTTTTCCAATCTTCAGAGTCTGGTTTTCGACCACCCAACCCGCGAAACCCATCTATAGCTAGTGGATAGATCTATGGGTCATAGATTAACTCATCGTATGCTCCCATACTTAGCAAATTTTCCCATTCTTAAGGACCCTATCTATGAAGCTAAACTACAAACCATAAAGAAGACCAAAGGTTATCCTATTGGTCATTGTATCATTTCCAGAAACCTTAGTTTTCCATCAACTCTAGGCTCAATCTACGAACTATTTCTATGGTCTGTATTTTATCCACGAGCTGTAAATGGTCCTCATAAACCCCTTGACAATTAGCCAAATTTTACATTCTAAAGCCCTTATCTACGAGCCTAGTCTATGAATCGTGGGTTGAACCATGAGCCATGAACTGGGCTCGTGAATTGCCTCTAAACCTTTCCAGTTCCACTTTTCTACATTCTAACCTTCTAACTTGTTGGTCCTTACATTATCTCCCCCTTTGGGAATATTCATCCCCGAATGTACTAAACATAGGCTCCAAAGAGTTAAATAAGAAATTATCAACCCAACATGAATGCAAAAATGCAATCTATATAATTTCATAAAATTTTAAAAGTCCATATTTAAAACATGCCTCAAAATAATCCATAAACATGTAAACGTGCATATGCATCATGCAAAAATTAAAATACAAGAAGTTGAAGATTTTGGGCAAGAATATCTTAATACCTTAGGCTTGAGTAGAGTAGAAAAGATAGGGGAAATTCTTGATCATGTTCTCTTCTGCTTCCCATGTTTCACCTTCAACCTGTTGATCCACCAAAGCACTTTAACAGATGCAACTTCCTCATTTCTTAGCTTCTTTACTTGTTGGTCTAGAATTTCAATCAAAACCTCTTCATAAGTCAAATTTTTGTCAATACTCATGTTTTCCAATGGGATTATAGATTTTGGTTCACCCATAAATTCTCAACATTGACACATGGAGAACCAGATGAATCATGTCTATTTCCATAGGCAACTCCAACTCATATGTGATTTTTCAAACTCTTTCTCACCACCTTGTAAGGCCCCACATATCTAGGGCTAAATTTCCCCTTTTTGCCAAACTGGATTACACTTTTCATGAAAGACACCTTCAAATAAATCCAATAACCTATATTGAACTCAAGGTCCCTTCATCTCACATCGGAGTAGGACTTTTGCTAACTTTGAGCTATTTTCAATTTCTCCCTTATGAGTCTCACCTTTTCCATAGTATCTATGACTAAATCGGGCCCTACCAAGGCCATCTCACAAACTTCAAACCACCCAATAGATGATCTACACTGCCTACCATATAGGTCCTAAAATAGTGTTGTCTCAATGCTTAAATGGAAGCTATTATTGTAGACAAACTCAATAAGAAGGAAGTGATCATCCCAACTTCCTTTAAATTCCAATACATTCTCAACATGTCTTTCAATGTTTGAATCATTGTCTCGACTTACCCATTAGTTTGAGGATGGAAGGCAGTACATAACTTTACCTTAGTACCAAGGCCCCTTGAAATAATTTCCAAAAGTGTGAGCTAAATTGATCTCCATGGTCCCATATGATGGACAGTGGAATCCCATACAATCTGACCAAATCCTGAATATACATCTTAGCATAGTATTTGGCATTAAATATTATTTTGATCGGTAAGAAGTGAGTCGATTTTATCTTCTATCCACTATCATCCATAAGGGGTCAAAGTGCTTCTTGGTCATAATTAGGCAATCCCACTACAAAGTCCATATTGATCTCTTCCCACTTCCAAATAGGAATATAAATGTCTTGAGCTAGGCCGCCCGATCTTTGATGTTCGACTTTGACTTGTTGATAATTGAAACATTCGGACACAAACTTTGCAATGTCCTTATTCATTTCATTCGTCCAATAAAATTCCCCCAAGTCTCTATATATTTTGGTGAAATTGGGATGAATGGAATAGGAAGAGTTGTGATATTCTTGTTGTATCAACCTCTTTAATTCACTATCATTCAGCACATACAATCTCCCTTGATAATGAAGTACCCAATCTCCCCCTTGTGAGAAGACCTCGATTTTTTCTTCTTTCACTAAGGACTTCAATTCAACCAAGGTGGGATCAAGATCTTGCTTAATCCTCAATCAACGAAGACTCAGAGCCATGTATTACCATTACACCACCACTATCGATATCATTTAACTTCATTCTTAATCTAGCCAACTTATAGACTTCCTTGGCAAATTCTCCTTTTTTTATCATCTTCTAAATGAGACACATTACCCCTGGACATTGTACTAAGCGCGTCGGCTACCACATTAGCCTTAATCGGGTGATATTTCACATTCATATCATAATCCTTGAGAAGCTCTAACCACCTCCGTAGCCTTAGGTTAAGGTCCCTTTGAGTGAATACATGTTGAAGGCTTTTGTGGTCGATAAAAATATCCACATGAACCCCCACACAAGTAGTGATTCCATATTTTTAATGCAAACACTAGGATCGCAAGCTCAAGATCAACTCTCGGCTCAATCTACCAACTATTTCTATGGTGAAATTTCTTTCCACGGGCTGTAAATTGCCTTCATAAACCCCCTTGACACTTAGATAAATTTTAAATTTTGAACCCCCTATCCATGAGCCTAGTGTATGACTCGTGGGTTGAACCATGGGCCATAAATTGGGCTCGTTAATTGCCTCTAAACTTTTCCAGTTCCACTTTTCTGCATTTTCTAACCTTCTAAATTGTGGGTCCTTACAAGCATTAGGAGTATACCTTGGCAAGGAGCCTACCTTGGCAAGTAGTCTCCCCCTTTCTCCAGTGTAGGGATAACATTGAGATTCCATGTTATAACTTACATGGTTTATGTCGATTAATAGTTACTCTCACACATGTCCATGATCTCTCACAAGGTTAAAGGTTTTCTTCTCAATGGTATATGATATATTTTATTATGACTCATGAATCTTACTATGATTATGGCATTTTACAAGGTATTTGATTTCACACTATGACTTATGACTATCATTATAGTGTTTATGTTCTCCCGTGACTTCAATATGGTTCTTAAAATGCTTTCACCATGTTCATGATTTACTGTTATGTTTCAAAGATTTACTTAGTATGTTTTCTAACTTAGTCATTTGCATGTTATGATGTCATGTATTGCATTGCTCATATACTAGTATACTCAAAATACTAATTCATACTTTTACCTACATTATTTTATAATATAGGGCTTGGTGGTTACCCTATACACTCTCATGGATAGATTGAGGATAGGTTCACTTGATTGGTAAGTCCTCATGCTTCAAGGACAAGCCATTTGAGTTATATTCTTTGAGATGTTGGACCATGAAATTACTTAAGACTATTTCCTTTCTTTATGTTATTGTGAGATAGGAACATGTTCATAGGCTTCGCCTATGTAGTTTAGTAGAGTCATGTCTGGACAAAGAAAATATGTAAGACTGTTTAATTGGACCTAAGCTTTATCTTTATATTCAAAATTCATTTTGAGAGTTACCCATACTTTTGTTTCCTATTATTGATTTGCTTATCTTATATATGCTTAATATGCTAAGAGTCTTTGTTAAGGTTTCTTTTGGAATTCTAATCGCCTGTCATACATAGGGCCTAGCTTGGATCGTGACAGGTAGTAAATTAAATGATTATTTTTATTATTGTAGCATAAGTGGTAATACATTTGACCAACATTTAGGAAAGAAATTACTTAATAAATTACCAGGAGCATTAGGAAGAGAAATAAAAGATAGATGGAATAAAAGAGAAGGAGTAATTCAAAACCCAGAAGGAAAATGGTCAATAGGACATATAGTCATACACATAATAGAAATATTAAGAGAAAAATGTACAAACATACAAATACAAAGGCAACTAAAAAGAGGAGAGACTAATTTTTGT
>JBCEWC010010183.1:0-17922 GCA_038996855.1 Solanum aculeatissimum | reverse complement strand
TAACCTCAACCGACAATGGAGGAGACCCGAGCGAGCTACTACCCGGATCCGGACTACTTGCCAAGTAGATCCCTAGTAAACCCTTCAGCAAGGGGATACATAACAAGTCAATCCTTATCTAGGGAGATAACCCACGGTAGCACATGGTTTGACGGAAAGGAGTATGGACCCTTGGAGATAGCCCACCCAGACTCGAATCCCTCAGTACTAAGTCTCATCTCACAGGAATACGTATATATAGATGCAACTTCAAATCGAAAGACTTACATTCTTTTCAAATCAAGCATCGTTAGTCAAAACCAAAACCATTACTTAAACCATAGTCATGCATTAGGCCAAAGCCAACAAGAATTTCCAAAATCATTCTCATAATCATTTCCATATTAATTCTATAAGAGTAGCCCATCTACATAGCTTATCATATTAAGCCTTCAAAATATATCAAAGTGGTGCAAGCACCCATAATGCTCAAAGAGCCATAACGAGAGAACATGTGATCACAAGCCTTAATATATCATATCATAACAAGAGTTTCATCATAACACTCTTCAATGCATATGCCATGAATGGGGAACAAGTGCATGGGTAATGGAATTCAAACTTTAATTCACAATGCAAGAGGTGTTTCAACATAAATCATGAGAAATTCCATATTTAAAGCATAATGCAATTTACCCATGCATAATTAAATCATTAAGGGAGATGCACATTGATCCTTCAAAAATTTCCATGAATATTCATAAACTTTAAACTTAAATCACTAATTAATCACCTAATTTCTACAACACATAACTTCAATCAATTAAATACTTCAAAATATAAAGTACCCATAACTTAAAGAAACTTAAAATCATAAATTAAAGAGTAGGGCTCTTGGGTCTCCATGGATGAAAGGGAATCCATGAATCAAACCCGCATACCTAGAGTTTAAGAAAGAGAATTGAAGAATTTAGCAAGCAAGGTGATCTTCCCCAACTTTCTTCAAGCTTTCAATAATGGAGGTCAAGAGAATTCAAGAAATTTTAGAGAGCATCCAAGAGTGTTTTGATGAGTGAAATAGGATTAGGGTTTGAATTTAGGGGTTTAGGAAACTTTAGGGAAGTTAAAAGAGTCTTAGGATTAGGCCAAATTACGAAATTACCATTAATAAAATGGACTAACCCCTGAAACACAGTGCCACACGGAAGGCTCTAGGTGGTCGTATACTGGTCCACGGACTTTAACTCGTCTTTGGCTTGAACTCTAGGGGGACTTTCTGGAACACTTCACGGAGGGACTCACGAACCGTGTGGATACACACAGATCGTGTACTGGTCTGTGGAGCCACACTTGACCTAGAATCCAGCCCCACAAGATGGCCAACACACTGCCCCACAAGCTGGCCAACATACTGCCCCACTTCACGGGACCTCTCACGGCCTGTGTAGAGTCTCACGGACCGTTGGGTGATCCGTGGAGTTTTCCTTGGTCCTTGGTCGGGGTCCTGGACACCAGGAGCCCACTGGAACATCCCACATATTCCAACATGGACCGTGGACCCTCACACGGTCCGTGGTCCTGTCCTTAGCCCATTTCCAGAACTCGTTTTCCAGCGTCCTTCCAATTACGGGCAGTCTCACTGGTTTGGCCAAAACTTTCTCATACGAACTCCAAATTGAGTGAAGCCAATTGAGTTTCGAAGATAATTCAATGAGATTCAATTACATGTATAGTAGATCACACAGTCTATCCCACACCAAAAGTTGTGATTCCTCAAAGTACACTGCCCATACGTCCTCTCTATGACACCAAAAGGTCCATTTTGAATCCGGCCACTTAAAATCAACTCATGGCTACAAAAATTCAACCATGACTAGTTAAACACTATCCAAGATCAACCATTAAGAAGTTCAAAAATTTTCAGGTCGTTACAATCTACTGATGGGATATCCTCTACCTTGACCAGGTATTGGATGGATGTGGCAACGACATCACTTCGTTGTATCATCATCGGCTCATAAGTGATGGTTGTCAGTTAGAAAAACTCTAAAATAGGCCTTGATAGTACTCTGAGTGGATTGGATTAGATGGGATGTGAGTGGTAATTGTCTAAATTGCATTCTTACTTTAGATTCTCTACTTTATGATTGAGTTCTTTACTTTCTTGATTTGAGCTATTTTAAGTTGATATTATTGTACCTTTACATGTTTGATTCTGTCATTTTACATACTCATATATTTCACATACTGACGTCCATTTGGGCCCGTATCTTTTCATGATGCAGAGACATGTACTAGTGGTCATTAGTAGGCACTCCGTTAAGGACCTATTACTTTATTGCTTTGAGTTTAGACTTACTTTATTTTATTTTAAGCTAAAAATGGACCTGTCATTGACACCACTTAGTCATATGTTTAGAGACTTCATAGACTAGACTGTCGAGTTATGATTGAATGCTATTTTTGGCTAGTTTTCATTCATACAAGTCTTACTTACTTGATGGATAGATTGTTTGGCCTTTGACCTTAATTATCATATTTGTATTTCATTTTGTTGAGTATTCTTTATTATTGATGTCTTATGCTATTAGAATGTGATTGAACAAATGTGATGAGGTCGAGTGGTTCGCTCGGGGGCTAGTAATAGTCTCTGAGTGCCAGCCAAGCCAAGGGTACCCTCCTGAGGCGTGACAAACTTTGTATCAGAGCACAGGATTTAAGTGTCCTAGGGAGTCTATGAAGCAGTGTCTAGTAGAGTCTTTTTTATAGGTGTGTTGTGCACCACACTTTATAAGCAGGAGGTTATAGGACATTAGGAATTGTTACATTTTTCTTGTATTCTAACTTTGTGCGATAGAGTTTAACTCTACTAAAGTATCTATCTAATTCGTGCGTTACGCATTTGTAGATCATGCCTCCTAAGCATACCGTCACCCAAAGAGATGTTTTAGGCTCTAATGTTGTGAATCCCCCACCAAAGGTGCTTACTCAGATGGAGATGAGGGGTCGAGGTCGACTAACTAGAGCCACCGGTGTTCCACAAGCACTTACAACTCTACCTGCTCCTACTACCGAAGCTAATTTCAAAGGAAATATCACTATGCTCACCCAACGGGTAGCCGCTCAGAGTGGGAATCGGAGATCACAGGCTCCTAGTTCTAGCTCCCAAGAGACAACTACTGCAACCAAACTTAGAGATTTTCTGAGGATGAACCCACCAGTCTTCACAGGGTTTAAGGTTGAGGAAGACCCCCAGAACTTTATTGATGAGATGTGGAAGGTGTTGAAAGTTATGAACACCATTGAGATTGAGGGAGTTGAACTTGCTTCCTACCAACTCAAGGACGTGGCAAATGTTTGGTACAATCAATGGGAAGAGAGCCGAGGTGAGGATGCTGAGCTTGTCATTTGGGATGATTTTTAGAGTGTCTTTCTTGACCATTTCTTTCCACGAGAGTTAAGGGAAGCGAAGGTTAAGGAGTTTGTCAACTTGAAGCAGGAGGGGATAACTGTTAAAGAATATAGCTTCAAATTCATACAGCTATCCAGGTATGCTCCAAAGATAGTCCCTGACATGAGATCTAGAATGAGAAAGTTCATATCCGGCTTGGGCAAACATGTGAAAAAGGAGTGCAAAACGACATTGTTGATTCTGGGCATGGACATATTTAGAGTTATGGTCTATGCACAATAACTTGAGGAAGATAAAAAGAGGGATAAGGAGGAACATTTGAGTAAGAAGGCTAAATCAATAGGGCATGAGTCTAGCCAGCATAAGCAAAGTAAGGGGGATAGGTCCTACTTTCAGAAGAGGTCTTCAAATTATCCATCATCTTCAGCAAGTGCACTAGCTCTGAGTAATAGGTATGATTAAAAGTCCTAGGACTATTAGAATTTTAGAGCTCAAGGTTCTCAATCCCAAGCTAGTATGACTCAAGGTTTGAAGGAGAAACCTCCATGTGTCAAGTGCGGCAGACTCCACCTAGGTGAGTGTCGTGAGGGCATAAATGCTTGTTATAAGTGTGGACAGATTGGTCATTTCCAGAATGAGTGCCCATGAGAAAGCGGGGTGAGGGAGGTAATAGAGCTCAGTCTTTGGCAGCACCACCGATTAATAGTAATCAGAGAGGTGTTACTACTAATACAGGTGGGGGTACAAACCGTCTGTATGCGATAGGTAATAGACAGGATCAGAAAGTTCTACCAGATATTGTTACGGGTATGCTTCGAGTCTTCTCCTATGATGTATATGCCTTTCTTGACCCAGGTGCCACTTTATCATTTGTGACTCCATATGTAGTTAGTAAGTTTGAGATCCTTCCCGAATGTCTTCTTGAGCCTTTTAGTGTTTCTACTCCTACTGGTGTGTTTATCATAGCCGAAAGGATTTACATAGATTGTGTAGTTCCATCTATCATAGGGATACGCTTGCTGATTTGTTTGAGCTAGAGATGGTTGACTTCGATGTGATCTTTGGCATGGACTGGATTTACGCCTGCTATACCTCTGTCAATTGTAGAACCCGGATGGTCAAGTTCTAATTTCCTAATGAGCTGTTATAGAGTGGAAGGGTAGTTCAGTAGTGTCTAAGGGTAAGTTTATTTCCTACCTTAAGGCTAGAAAGCTAATTTCTAAAGGGTGTATCTATCACCTCGTGCAAGTTAAGGCTAATGTTATAGAGTCTTCTCCTTTTGAGTCAGTTCCAGTTGTCAATGACTTTCTTGATATCTTCCCTGATGATTTTCTTGGAGTTTCTCCTAATAGGGAGATCAACTTTGGGATTGATGTTCTCCCTGATACTCAACCTATCTCTATTCCTCCAAAACTATGTGAAACCTATGGAGAGTCACAAAGCCTGACTCTAGAAACAAGTTTTTCAGATATGGGAAGTTTAAAGATTTAAACCAAAATCTAGAATGGCTTTTGCCGAGTTGAAAGAACTGAAAGAGCAGTTGAAAGATCTCTTGGATAAGGAATTTATTAGGTTGAGTGTCTCTCCGTGGGGTGCTTCTATCCTATTTGTTCGAAGGAAAGATGGTTCCCTCAGAATGTGTATAGATTATCGCCTGTTGAATAAGGTGACCATTAAGAACGAATATCCCCTTTCAAGAATTATCAACTTGTTTGACCAACTTTAGGGTGCCACTATTTTCTCCAAGATAGACCTTAGATCAGGCCATCACCAGTTGAAAGTGAGAGAATATGACATCCCGAAGATGGCTTTATGAACCCGATATGGTCAATTTGAGTTTCTGGTAATGTCCTTTGGATTGACCAATGTTCCTGCCACTTTCATGGACTTGATCAATAGAGTATTCAGATAGTACCTTGACATGTTCGTGATTGTATTTATTGGTAACATATTGGTGTACTCCAGAGATGAGGAAGAGCATGTCGATCACCTTCGAATTATTCTTCAGACGCACAAGGATTGTGAGTTGTATGCAAAATTTTCTAAGTGTGAGTTTTGGCTCAAGTCAGTGGATTTTCTAGGCCATGTTGTTTTGGGTGATGGTATTCGAGTAGATATGCAAAAATTGAGGCAGTTAAGAACTGGCCTAGACCCACCTCTCCAACTGACGTAAGAAGTTTTTTGGGTTTGGCTGGTTACTACAGAAGATTTATTGAGGGATTCTCTTCTCTATCCTCACCATTGACTAAGCTGACTCAGAAGAAAGCTAAGTTCCAGTGGTCTAACAAGTGTGAGAAGAGTTTTTAAGAGGTGAAAAACAGATTAATGACTGCACTAATGTTGACTTTACCTAAAGGGACCGATGATTTTGTGATCTATTGCAATGCTTCTAAAGTGGGATTAGGATGTGTTCTGATGCATAGAGGTAAGGTCATAGCTTATGCTTCTAGGTAGCTTAAGAACTATGAGAGAAACTATCTGACGCATGACTTAGAATTGGTTGTGATGGTGTTTGCACTCAAAATTTGGCACCACTACTTATATGAAGCACATATTAATGTATTCACAGACCATAAGAGCTTACAATATGTCTTCACCCAGAAAGAGTTTAACTTGAGACAGAGGAGATAACTTGAGTTGCTCAAGGATTACGACATGAGCATTCTCTATCATTCAAGTAAAGCTAATGTGGTTGTTGATGCTCTTAGCTTGTTGTCCATGGAAAGCATTGCTCATGTGGAAGGAGAGATGAAAGAGTTGTCCAAGGAGGTGCACAGTCTAGGACGATTGGGAGTTCAGCTAGATGAATCTGGTGAAGGTGAAATACTTGTGCATAATGGGTCTATGCCATCTCTTGTGGTTGAGTTAAAGGAGAAGCAAGACCAAGATTCCATCTTACTCCAATTGAAGGAAGATGTACATAAACAGAAAGTAATGACATTCATCAAAGTGGGAGATAAGGTATTGAGATACCAAAGTAGATTATGTGTCCCATACATTGATGGTATTCAAGAAAGAATCATGGTAGGAGCCCATAACCCTAGATACTCTATCCATCCAGGGTCTAACAAAATGTATCACGACTTGAGAGAGGTTTATTGGTAGAGTAGGATGAAGAGAGACATTGTAGACTTCGTTTCTAAGTGCCCAAACTGCCAACAAGTAAAGGTTGAGCTCCAAAGGCCATGCGTAGTAGGTTAGAATTTTGAAATTCCAGAGTGGGAGTAGGAGAATCAATATGGATTTCATCACAGGCTTACCGAGGTCTCATAGATAGTATGATTCGATTTGGGTGAATGTTGATAGGATGACTAAATCAACATCAATACGACAGAGGACTATACCCGATTATATATCCGAGATATTGTTAGATTGCATAGAGGTCCTTTGTTTATCATATCTGATAGAGGAGCTCAATTCATTGCCCAATTCTAGAAGTCCTTTCAAAAAGGCCTGGGTTCAAGGTAAACCTTAGTACTGCTTTCCACCCTCAGACCGATGGTCAGGAAGAGCGTACGATACAGACATTAGAGGACATGTTGAAGGACTGTGTCATCGACTTCAAAGGCAATTAGGATAATCATTTACCTATGATTGAGTTTGCCTACAACAATAACTTTCATTCGAGCATTCAAATGGCTCCTTATGAGGCCCTCTATGAAAGGAGATGTAGATCACTGATTGGATGGTTCGAGGTAAGTGAAGCAAGGTTGATTGGGCCAGACCTGGTACACAAAGCTATGGATAAAGTAAAGATCATCCAAGAGAGACTGAGAACTGCACAAAGCCGCCAGAAGTCCTACTTGGGTATACTTGAAAGTGTCACCCATGAAGGGTGTAATGAGATTCGGGAAGAAAGGAAAGTTGATTCCTCATTACATTGGTCCCTACCAAATTGTGAAGAGAGTGGAAAACATAGCTTATGAATTGGAGCTACCCCAAAAGCTAGCGGGCATCCATCAGGTCTTTCACATTTCCATGCTTAAGAAGTATTTGGGAGATCCATCTTTGATTGTGTCTATTGAGAGCATTGGAGTGAAGTATAGCTTGAGTTATGAAGAGATTTGATCAATATTCTTGATCGTCAAGTTCGCAAGTTGAGAACTAAAGAGGTTGCTTCCGTAAAAGTGTTATGGAGAAGTCAATCCATTGAAGAGGCTGCATGGGAGGCTGAAGAGGATATAAAGGATAGATACCCTCATCTATTTATGCCTTGTAATGATGAAATTGATAGGAATGATTCATTTCTATTCTCTTAGTTACTTTCTCATTGTCGAGTTGAGTTTTTATCTCTAAGCTAATGTTCCTCTTGAGTCTATGAGTATTTGAGTATACATGTATTTAACTATTTTTGTGCCTATCGATGATGTTAGAAATAATCTTTCAATTCTAAATCCTTAGTTGAAGTTGATTTTGGAGTTTGAGTATTCGAGTAATTGAGTTCTTGATGGTATTCTTGCATAATAAGTCTTGAATTGCTCATCATTCGAGGATGAATGATCCTAAGGGGGAGATATTGTGACACTCATCATTCGAGGATGAATGATCCCAAGGGGGAGATATTGTGACACCCCATAATTTTATTCTCACATGCAACTATGTTTTGAGTCTCATTCTTACATATAAGAAACGTATTAGGGTCATAAGAGACTCCTAGCACTTAGTTAAGTTCAAAACTTTCTTATAAATTGAGTTTTTAGTGTTAGATTATGCAAGGGTCAAATTTAAATGATCATAACTCTTAGCACATAGAGAATTAGGTGGCCTATTACCTATCGAATGAAAGCCCTTTGAATTAGCTTTCCAACTCAACTAGTTTCACTTTATTTGGAGTTCGTAGTCAAAAGTAATGGTCATTTTACTGGAGACTACGAGGGCAGAGCTCATCTACAAAACCTATTACGGGTCGTGGATTAAAGTACAACTCATCTGTTACACTCGTGGAAAAAGTCTTGAAAATTCAATTTTGAGCCCCAGACTTCACAGATCTATCTACGGGTCGTGTCTTGGCCTCATAAAATGTTCCAGTAATCTCAAATTTTACCTAAAAGTTTATGGAAGGGTCCCTACGGGTCGTGGAAGTTTCTACGGGCCATAGATGGGTCCGTAGACAGCTTTTGGCAGCTTTTTTAAAGTCTTATTTTAGTCTTTTCCCATCCTTTTAAAGCCTAGACTTGACCTTTTTATACCTAATTAAATCCCTAAACATGTCAGTACATTCTTTTTACGCTAAAACACATCCTCCAAAACTTAAGTCAAGGTTTTAAGGGAGAAAAAGGCTAGGGTTTGAAATGAAAACTAGAGAATTATTCCGAGCTGTTCCAAGACACAAATTTTCAGGTATGTAAGGCTAACTAAAACATAGATTTTACTCTTCCACGTGCCCCAAAAGCTGAGTTGATGGAGTTGTTAGTGAATTGAGTATTGCATGAAGGTTTCTTGAAAGGTTTTTTTAAAATTCTAATGTATTTCTATATAATTTTGCATAAATTACAGTTTTTATGAATTAAATACTTAAAATAGATGATTTTACTTTCCTATATGAACCCTAGCATGAATTCTTATTATTTTTACACATTGTATTTAAATGAGTATGCATGAGTATAATTTTAGCCTAAAGAGTGTATGAAAATCCCTAAATATTTTAACTCTATTTTTTTTTCTTGAATTCTATGAGCCCGAATGATGCATGATTGACCCTTTATGAGTCAAGGGTTGAACCTTAAAAGAATATAACCAAAGAGTTGATAATTGATATGATGAATTAAGTTGATGAATATCCAATGAGACTAGTGCATGAGTTAACCATAGGGTTGATGTCTTATGAGCATGTTGAGTCTTGGGAGGAGTATTGAGTACCGAATTGAGTAAGAGTAAGTCCAACTCGAACTCAATAACTATATGACCAGCGTAGGAGAGGATTGAACCGTAAAAATGGAAGCTTTATTTTAGTCCCAAAAAGAGGACTTAATATTATTATTGTGGATCCACTGATGGGATGTCCTCTACCCTGACAAGGTATGGGATGGATGTGGCAATGGCATCACTTTGTTGTATCATTACCGGCTCATAGGTGATAGTTTTCGGTTAGAGAAACTCCCGAATAGGCCTTGATAATACTCTGAGTGGATTGGATTAGATGGGATATGAATGGTCATTGTCTAAATTGTATTCTTACTTTAGACTCTTGACTTGATGATTGAGTTCCCTACTTTCATGAGTTGAGCTATTTTGAGTTGATATTATTTTACCTTTACATGTTTCATTCTGTCATTTTACATACTCATACATTCGCTACTGATGTCCATTTGGACCTGCATCTTTTCATGATGCAGAGATAAGTACTCGTGGTCATCAGCAGACGCTCTGTTGAGGACCTATTTACATTCAATTGATTGGTGAGTCCTCCCATACTTTCGAAGGATACTATGTTTCTTTCTAGCTTCGAGTTTAGACTTATTTTATTCTATTTTGAGGTAGTCATGTACCTGTCATTGGCACCACTTAGTCAAATATTTAGGCATCATAGACTAGACTGTCGAGTTATGATTAGATGTTATTTTTGGCTAGTTTTCATTCATACTAGTCTTACTTAGTTGATGGATAGATTGTTTGGCCTTTGGCCTTGATTATCATATTTTCGTTTCATTTCATTTCGCTGAGTATTCTTTATTGTTGATGTCTTCTTCCATTAGAATGTGATTGAAAAATTTGATGAGGCCGAGTGGTTCACTCGGGGGCTAGCAATAGTCTCTAAGTGTCGGTCACGCCAAGGGTACCCCCCGGGACGTGATAGAGTTGGTTTCAAGAGACCTGGTACCCAAATTGGACAAACTACGGGGTGAAAATAGTAAATGAAGTTGGACAACCACGAACCAACTATCCACTTAGCACTTCCAAAATATATAAAGGAATTTTTCTGAAGGGACAATCGTGGATAACCACGTAACCGCCCCTTATTATAATGCAAACTATTTTTCATTTGGCAAAAATTATACCATAAATACAAATGATAATACACATATAAGTACACAAATAATGAATGAATAAATAAATACAATATACATACAATCAACACAATCTCTTCAATTTGAAAAAATAAATTCATATTGGTTAGAACCTTGAAATATTCCCAGCAGAGTTGTCATTTTGTTGACATCTCAAAGGCACAACGTCGTGGCAACTCGTAAAAAATAATTAAATAAAAGAATTTAAAATAATTTTGAAAATAATTATTTAATTTGGAGTCACCACCTTATTTTAAGGATAATTAGGAAATCAATTAATTATTTACAAAAAGGGTTTGCGAACCAATTAGATTCCGGGTAAGGATTCAAGTTATTCCGAAGGAAAGGTATTAGCACCCTTCAGAATCTACAACTGTGGGTCCCAACTGAACTCATTTTTTTCAAATTGAGGAGGAGATAATCTAACGAATATAATAAACACAAAATATATACAAAAATAAAATAAAGCAATAATAAGAAAATTGTCTAGTATTTGCCTAACACCAACAATATATTTACAATAATAAATAAACAACTTTGTGTACCTGTAAAAATACTTAATCAAATGTTAGTGATAAATAAATATGAATAAAAATAAAATTCATCTTATATACATGGAAGACCTTGAAAATCAATGGTAATTTTTGCATCGGCCAATTTTAACAAATAATAATATACATGAACTTAAACTAAAAAAAAAATTAATTTTAAGATATAACAAATATTAATCTAAATCAAATTTTTTTGTCTTTTTAAATGGAAAGACCTTAAAATCCGACGAATAAATTTTTCATTGAGCAATTTTAGCAAATTTTTAAAATGAATTTAATTTTATAATGAAAGAACAATGTAACATCTTAGGACAATCAACAATAGCAGTACAAAATAGCAAGCAACTATAATTATCACAAATTAAAATATTACTAAATCAATTCAAGATTCAAAACAAATACAACATAACGAGCAATGTTTAATTTAGCAATAATTGGACAAAGTAGATAAGAAATAAAACAGTAGAAAATAATATAGCGACAATCAATTAAGTAGGCATAAAAACTATATGAATCATCTATGAACAAAGTTATTAATAAAATTATGAACGGTAAGAAAAATTAGAACAATAAAAATAATAATCAACTTAACAAGCATTCCTTAACTAAAGCTAAAAATGAACAAAATGGTGGACGAAAAAATGACAACAAAGCAATATTCTAGAAATTATTAAATATGGATAGATCTATATAAGAAACATAATTTAATAAAATAAAATAAAATAAAATGGAGAATAAGATTGTAAGAAAAAGAAAAGAATAGGAGTTGTTGGTTTAAGGAAGGTCGATGGTCCTTGTCGTCGGTGTTCACTGATTCGCGCGTTCATTGGCTTCTTTTGATTTTGTCTCATTCGTCCTTCTTCAGAGTTTATTGAGTTGTTGATGTTGTGGTCGTTCTGGTGCTCCGGTTCGCCGGAATTTGATTGTTATTGGCAATGTTTCTCTGTCGGGACAGTGACGGAAAAATAAGGGGTTTGGGGGCCTATTTTGTGGTCGTGGTTTGGACGTATTAACGATGCTTTGTGGTCATTTTTAGGTGTGTTTTGTGATGTTTCGTGATTATTTTGGGCTGCGTTTTAGGGCAGAAATGGAGTCATTTTGGGTGGTGTTTGGGCGAAAGTTTGGGGTTGTTTTGTAGTCGGATTTGGGGTCAGAAATGGTAGGGAAATGAGGTCATTTTTTGGTGTATTTGGGGTTGTTTTGGGTGGGGAAGGTGGCTCATTTTTGGCTGCGTTTTGAGACTATTTTCAGGTTGTTTTTGGGTGATTTTCAAGTGGAGAAAAAGGGGTTTGTGGCTGATTTTTGCTGGTGTGTTTGGTGTTGTTGCTAGAAAAAGGAGGAAGAGAGGGGAGGAGTATAGGGGTCGTTTAAAGAGTTGTGGGGTGGCGTTTTGGTGGAGTTGAGTTGCTAATTTTGTGGTGGTTGAGGGTGGTTCGTGGGTGGCTATGGCGTGAGGGAGGTGGTGAGATTGAGGGGAGTTGGTTGGTGGTGGAAATGGGGGTTGCCATGGGTGTTGTTTTCGGCGAGGAAAAGGTGGCGGGAGTAGAGTTTTGGTGAGCTGCCAGTGGCATGGGGGTGGCTATGGCTTGAGGTTTTGAACGGGGGTGGGGGTTTTATGAGCTGTCAGTGGTGCAGGGGTGGCTATGGCAATTTTTTCCAACGAGGAGACTAGATTCCGATTCATGGTGGCTGCCGGAAAGAGCCATGGGAAAGAGGAGAAGATACTTTATTTTATTTTAGGGTTTTTCTACTTCATTATTGTAACAATGTAAAAGTTATATAAACATTTTAAAATTTAATGGGCTAAAAATTTTGTATAATTTTATGTGTAAAACATAAATTAAGTGTTAAAATTTAAAATTAAACTAATCAAAATTTTAATATTTTAAAAATAAGAGTAATTATAAAAAAAATTAATCTAAAATTGTCAAAAAGGTATTTTAAACTATTTAAAAAATAACAACACAAAAAAGTATGAATTTTTAAAAATGTTGGGCCAAAATTGGGTGACAACGTGCACGTATTTGTGTGTGTGTATATATGCACTTTTGATGATTTGATTTGTGGTTATAATTAAGATTTTAATAACTAGAATTGAAGGGGAGCCTGTAAAGTTGTTGTCATGTGACAAAAAAGTTACAAGTTCATGCCTTAGAAACAGCCTCTGGCAGAAATGCAAAGTAAGGTTGCGTACAATAGACCTTTGTGGTCGAGTTCTTCCCCAGACCCTGAGCATAGCAAGAGCAAAGTTCACCCCGCTTGCCCTTTTTTTTTAATAACAAGAATATCAATTAGCGAAGGAAAATCTAGTTGTTGAAAAAAGGTATAACGATCGGATTTTTGTCGTCGTTAAAGTTTTTTTAACGATCGAATTTAATCTGGTCGTTAACTTTTGACGACAGAGCTTTTAACGATCGGTGACAATGAAATTTTTACCAGTCATTATTGACTAATAACAACTAGATTTATACTTTTAGCGACTGAATTTTCCCTCGTTAAAGACATATTTTCTTGTAGTAAAACCCTCTTCACATGTTAATATACAATGAATAATTATTCTTAGCGTGCACCTCTCTAATTTTTACTCTTAATAAAAAAAATCTCTTTTTTTAATCTTAGATTAATAATAAGATAATACTATTTTTAAAATATTTTAAGTATTCTTTTTCTTTTATCTATACTATATTAAAAGTATGAATACCTTGGAAATACTATTTGAACTTTTTGCCCCTCATTGAAAGTTTCTTCTTTAGACAAAATTATCATTTCACCTTTCTCCTCAAATTATTAGTTAATTTAGCTTTATAAAATTGATTATCTATACTATATTAAAAACATGAAGACCCTTAGAAATGTCGTCTGTACTTTTTGCCCTTCATTAAAATCCTCCACTTTAGAAAAAATCATCTTTTCACCTTTTTCTTTAATTATTATATTATTATTTTAATAATATTAAATATTAACTATAATGAAAACTAAAAGGAGAAATATTTTATCAAATTTCATATAATCTTTTCCAACTAAAATAGACTTAATTCAAAAAAAAGTTAAAAGTTTAAAAAAGGTCATAAAAAAGAGGCAAAAAAAGTCAACCCCCTCTCCTCCCCCCCCCCCCCCCCCAAAAAAAAAGACTCAAAAAAAGGCAAAACAAAATTTTTTAAAAAAAGGTCCCAAAAAGGGTTTAAAAAATAGGCAAAAAAAAAAGTCCAAAAAACCTCCAAAAGAAGTCCAAAAAAATTGTTTTAAAAATAGGGAAAAAATTCAAAAAATAGAAAATCCAAACAGAGTCTCAAAAATAGGAAAAAGGATATCCACTAATAAATTTTTCATTTATTAATTTTTTAAATAATTATTATTTTAATATTTAATATAAATTTGACGTATTGTATCCTAATTATGTTTGAAGTCTAAGAATTATATCAATTCTTAAGGGATAAGAAGACTACCTCAACACCTATAAAATCGTCTTTTCATTATTTTTCTTCAATTATTATATCATTATTTTAATAATATTAAATATTGATTATAATAAACACAATAAAATAAAATGAAGAAGATTTTATCAAATTTCTATTGATTAAGACATCATTTTCCTTCAATTATTATACCATTATTTAAATGACATTAAATATTAAATATATAAAACATAATAAAAATTAAATTAAAAAATTAGGCAAAAGGATATCCACTAATAAATTTCCCAAACATGTTGTGATTAGAATTTTTTTTTTATATTTAGAATTCACTCTTGATTTAGGACTATTCTGTATAAATAATTGTCTAGACTGCGAAGAAAATGAAAAGTATTACTATTATTTTTTAATATTTAAAACTTTGAAATTCATTAAAATTTAGATTATCAAATATTTGGTTAAAAATAGTATCAAAAATAACAAATTTTAAAAAGAAAAAGAGTAATTAAAACTACTTTGGGAACATTAAACTACTCCTTTTATATTTAGGAGTCTTTTTTAAAATTAAATTTTAATCAATTAATTATTTGACTCCTAAATATTCAACTCCAAATTATTATTTTATGTATTTATAAACTATTAACAAATCTATATTATAAGTAATTGAATTGATTTTTTCATCTTTGCGTGTACATAATAGATTAAACTATTGCATCAAATTAATAATATTTATTTAATTTTGTGTTTATGAAAATTGTATTTATTTTAATGACAAGTATTATTTATATATAATTTTTAGATTAACACGATACATATATGCAAAACACGTGCACTACACTAGTAATCCTAAAAAGTTAAGAAGCCTTAATATATATGATAAGAGAAAATTATGTCGAGAAATAATGTTAAGAGATTTTCTTTTTCCTTGTGTATGTAAGAACAGAGTACTAAAATATATGATTTTAAAAAAATTCAACAACGACAAATATTGAAGCACTCTTTATCTCAAGGAATCTTCTAACAGGAGAAAAATAAAGTTGACGTGAGGAATTGAAGATTTCTTTTATTTTTAGGAGTTTTTTTATTTTTTTATTTTAAATTTTTACCGTTAATTATTCAACTTTAGGAGCCTTTAGATTTATCTTTTGCTCTAGGCTATGTAAAAATATTCTCTCGTAACAATTTATTTGAATGGTGATTTACCATGGTTTCATAATATATGGTATTTTATGGTATGGTATTGCATAGTTCTGTATTGTACAATGTTTGGATAGAATATATGAATTGTTACTGTTTAATGATAATTTATTATTTGATTTGATTGTATGGTATTGTATCGTATCGTAACTTGAAAATTTACAAAAATGTCCTTAATTATTATAAATATTAAATTTATCAATATTTTTTAATAAATTTTAAAAAAAAATCAATACATAGAATCAAGTAGGAAAACATACAAGCTAATATATTTTCAATCCATACAAATAACACAAGAAGAAGAAAAAGCAAGAACTGTAAAAAAAAAAAAACGAACCTCAAAAAATAGACTAAACCGTGAAAGAAAAGATGGGAGGCAGAAAAGAAAACTCAAAAGTTGATACGGAGGAAAATAAGTAGTACAAAAGTAGTACATATATTAGAGTAAAGTTTAATAAATAATAAAGGATAAAGAATAAATTAGAATTATTTAAATTTAAGTAAGGGTATAATTGAAAAAAAAAATAATAGAACCATGGGATACCATCAATCTGGTGGTTTCAAAAAGTGAGGGTTTTCATGTTATAGAACCATGAAACAAAACCATACCATACCTGTAACGACCCATTAAATCGCTTTGGGATTTAGAGTTTCGTATGTTATAAAAGATTTATCTCATAAATTTTAAAGGGGCATTTTGGACAATTCAATAACTTTCGTTATTTAGTTAAGGGGTACTTTTAAGTAACTAATTTAATTGGTGGACTAAAGTAGTAATTTAGTTAAAATCCTACTACTTATCCTATATTTATTAAAAATAGGTTAATAGGATTTATCAATTTTAGTACTAAATAAATAAAGTAAAAGAAAATAGTTAAAAAAAAAATATATAATCTTCATAATAAAAAGAAAGGGTTGAAGATGCAGTCCTATGATAAAGACTAAAAGAAACAGAACGAAAAGAAATTGAAGAATCACGAATGGAGAAAAGAAAAAAATGCGGGGAAGAAAAAGAAAGAGAAAAATTGTGATTTTTGTCCCAAAATATCAAGGTAATGTTTTTCGTCCTTTCTATTAAGTTTTCGTGAGTTTATGGATAGATTTTTTGGGTAGAAACATGTATAAGTTATGAAAATATAGTTCTAGGGTTCTTAGAATAAAATCTTGATTTGGGAGTCGAATAACGATCCGTTTTAGCTAAAATTTGACGTATAAGTTTATTTAATTATGGATAAACATAACCTGGAAGAAATTTTTAGATTCGAATTCGAGGGCTCGGGGTAACTTTTTGACCCAATTGTTTAGTCGAAAATAAATATAGCAATATGAGTGTCATTAGATTTGTATTCTTATGTAGATTACGTATATGATAGATTGAAAATATTTTGAGGCATTGAAGAAAGGAGAAGCACTGGTGGATTAGCTAACTTGATTTCGATTCTTCAGTTGAGGTAGGTTATGGTTTATTCTCTGTGTTAGAGAGACTCTTAATAGTGAGTGATATTCATTGAGTGATATTGTGAAGTTTTCTGTGCATTTAATCATTGTGATTTGCATGATTGCTATTAGGGGTGGGCGTTCGGTTCTTCGGTTCGATTTTAGTAAATTTCGGTTCAGTTCGGTTCTTTGGTTTTGAAAACGTGTGCACCATACTTTGCACCAAACTAAATCGGTTCGGTTCGGTTTTTTCAACTTCGGTTCGATTTATTTCGATGTTTTTAAAACGATTTTTCGGTGCCAATTAAAAATTAAAAACAATTTCAATTTGTACTTTCCAATTTGCAGTGCAGCTTTAGTGCTTCACTGCTCTTCCATTGCATTCTTCACTTTGATGTTTCCAGCCTGCAGCCACTAGCCCACCAGCAACCAGCAGCCAGCAGCAACCAGTAGCCAGCAGCAGCCAGCAACCACCAGCAGCAGCAGCCAGCAGCCAGCAGCCAGCAACAACCAGCAGCAACCAGCAGACAGCAGCAGCCAGCAGCCAGCAGCAACCAGCAGCCAGCAGCAGCAGCAGCAGCCAGCAGCAACCAGCAGCCAACAGCAGCAGCCAGCAGCAGCAACCAGCAGCCAGCAGCCAGCAGCAACCAGCAACCAGCAGCAGCCAGCAGCCAGCAGCAACCAGCAACCAGCAGTCGCCACCACCAGCAGCAGCAGCAGCAGCAGCCAGCAGCAGGCAGCAGTAGCCAGCACAGTAATCAACAGCCGTCAGCGCCCAACAGGCATCAACAACCAACACGTCAAAAAATAGATTTCAATTAAAATAACTTCAGTTTTCACTCCAATTTACACTTCAAAATACATAAACACATTCATATGTCTCCAAAATCCAAATCTTTTCAAAATACATTGAAATGTTTCCAAAA
>JBCEWC010010182.1:0-17925 GCA_038996855.1 Solanum aculeatissimum | reverse complement strand
TTATAAATTTGTTACTACTTTGACTTGTTTCATGAATGATTTAATTGTTAATTGATTTATATATATATATATATATAATTTTATTTTATTTTTAAAATTATATAAAAGTTCGGTTCTTCGGTGCACCGAAATTTTGAGACCCCTACACCGAACACCAAACCGAAGAACCAAACTTTTGAAAAAATAACACCGAAATTGAACCGAAAAACCGAAGAACCGAATTAGTTTAGTTCGATTCGATTTTTCAATTTTTTGATATTTATGTCCACCCCTATCTAAAAGCTAGCCCATTATTGATAATTAGGAGTAATATAATTGAAGTAGTTGTTCCCACGTGGCAATATAGTATAAATAAAAGTTTAAGCTATTTAATTAGGCATGCCAATCAAGTTCTAATTTTCAACTGCCAAGTTAGTGCAATCAATTTAGTTGTTCTAACTGAAGTTTGGAATTGAAGTGCACTCTTAGAAAAAGATCATATTATCTTTCCTCATATTTTTTTGATATATTTATCTCTATCATTCAGCTTTAGATATATATTTATCCTTGAATCATTAAATGTCGTGTAAAAAAAATTAATAGGGCAAAAACAACGAGTCATACCTTTTTCGTTAATACTACAATCGTTGTTGTTGCCACCAACGAAATTTGTCTCAGATCTACTTCCATTTCACTAGGAATATAGATTGTTGTTCACAAACTAAATGCCTTGTGTGAATTGATGAATATAGGATCCAAATTCATCTTTCTAGTTTTCTCATAATTTTGTTTTCATTGATACACAATTGATACAGTAGTTTTCGAAAGATGGACAGATAACTTCCCACTCTTCCATTCTCTTCTACTTTTCCACTCCCAACAAGAGTCAACCACTCACCCTTAAATTAAAATAGGGGAGTGGTTAAACAATTATAACTGCTCTCTCCTAGTGGGCAATAACTGTCTATCCTCATCCTTAAAGGATAAGGTTGGACAATTATCATTTAACTACACTATCTCATTTTCAAACTAGATTCACGGATGAGATTAAGATTAGATCGGATCTGTCCACATGGGCGACCCATGATCTCAAAAATCTTACATCTCCCACTTCACACATGGCGAACAAGACTTAAGTCAATATTATCAACTTTACACACACAATTCATACGACAAATAGTTCGTGCGACCTGTGAGTATAAAGGTTTGCCTTCAAGGTCTTATAAGCCTTATACAGGAATTCAATCACGTACTGAAAAAATTCACTATCAATATGAGGATATCAATACTCACAATACCCCAGACTTAACTACTATAGTAGTTATTCATTCTATCCCTCATCCTCTTTAAGAGGTGAACTCGAGTTCATAGTTAATTTCAGTTTTTATAGTCTTCCCTTTCTACTCGAATCTATCTGTTTTGAATCAACTTCTTTCCTAGACATGCACCGCATTATCAAATCACACATGACTATTAGTAACATGCTACAGTAGCAACATTGATTGAAATTTCAAGAAATAGTAAAATGTCAAAGGGTATTCAAATGAAAAGTTCTCGGACTCAGCTTCCCTTTCTTTTCAAATCTCATTACACCCTTCATGGGCGACACTTTCAAATACACCCAATCATGGACCTTGAACTCCAAGTCTCTCCTCCTAACATCAGTGTAGGATTTCTGTCAACTCTGTGCAGTTTTTAATCTTTCTCGGATGATTTTCACCTTTTTCATGGCCTAGTGAACTAAGTTTAGCCCAATCAATTCTACCTGGCCCACCTCGAACTAGTCAATCGTCGACCTACACCTCCTCCCATATAATGCATCATATGGGGCCATCTGAATACTCGAATGGGAGTTGTTATTGTAGGCAAACTCAATCAGAGGCAAATAGTCATTCCAATTACCTTTGAAGTCAAGGATGCAGGTTCTCAACAAATCCTCCAAGATCTGAATAGTATGCTCTGGCTAGCCATCCGTCTATGGGTGAAAAGCAGTGCTAAGGTGCACCTTCATACCCAAATCCTTCTGAAATGATCTCCAAAACTAGGCAGTGAATTGAGCTCCTCTATATGAGATGATAGACAAAGGGACTCTGTGTAATTTGACAATATCTCTGATGTATAATCGAGCGTAATCCTCTACAGTATCAATCATCTTTACGGTCAAAAAGTGTGTAGATTTTTGTCATCCGATCAATTATCACCCAAATCGAATCATATTGCCTGTGAGACCTTGGTGAGCCTGTAACGAAGTCCATGTTGATCATCTTCCATTTCCATTTTGGAATTTTAAAGTTCTGGGCTACTCCACATGGCCTTTGGTGCTCAACTTTAACTTGTTGGCAATTCGAGCACTTGGAAACAAATTGAATAATGTCTTTACTCATTCCACTCCACCAGTAGACTTCTCTCAAGTCATGTTACATCTTGGTCGAGCCTGGGTGCATAGAATATCTAGAATTATGGCCTTTACCATGATCCTCTCTCGTACACCAACAACATCCAGAACACAAGTTTGTCTTGGTACCTCAATACTCCATCTCCCCCTTTGGCGAAAGCCATTACCTTCTTTTTATGTACATTTGCCTTCAACTGCAGTAAAATAGGATCTTAATCTTGCTTCTCCTCCACCTCCACTACCACTACTAAAGATGATATAGACCTATTATACACAAGACTCCTCCTTCGCCTGATTTATCTTATTGAACTCCCAGTCATGCCAGTGTGTGAACCTCTTTGGCTAACTCTTTCTTCTCATCCTCTACATGAGCAGTACTCCCCATAGACAACCTGCTAAGAGCATGAGCAACTACATTAGCTTTACTTGGGTGGTAGAGGATACTCATGTCATAGTCTTTGAGTAGCTCAAGCTATCTCCTCTGCCTCAAGTTAAGCTCCTTTTGGGTGAAGACATATTGCAAGCTTTTGTGGTCTGTGAATACATCAACATGTGCTCTATATAAGTAGTAGCGTCATAGCTTGAGAGCAAACACCACTGCTGTCAACTCTAAGTCATGAGTGGGATAATTCTTCTCATGCACTTTAAGCTGTCTAGAAGCATAGGCAACAACTTTACCTCTCTGCATCGACACACATCACAACCCCACTCTGGAGGGATCACAATAAATGACATATCCATCAGTCTCCTCAGGCAGGGTAAACATTGGTGCAGTTGTCAACCTCGTCTTCAACTCTTGAAAACTCTTCTCACACTCATCGGACCACTGAAACTTGACCTTCTTCTGAGTCAATCTAGTCAATGGTGTTGATATGAAGGAAAACCCTTCAACAAATTTGTGGTAGTAACCAGCCAAACTCAGAAAACTTCTTATGTCAGTCGGAGAGGTTGGTTTGGGCCAGTTCTTAATTGCTTCAATCTTTTAAGTATCCACTTGTATATCATATCCCAAAATTATATGGCCTAAGAAAGCGACAAACTTAAGCCAAAACTCACACTTTGAAAATTTCGCATACAATTCGTTATCATCGAGTGTCTGCAAAGCAATCCAGAGGTGATTTGTATGCTCCTTCTCATCTCTGGAATACACCAAAATATCATCAATGAATACAATCACTAACATATTAATGTACTGTCTGAATACTCTGTTCATTAAGTCTATGAAGGTTGCAAGTATGTTTGACAACCCAAAGAACAGAACCATGAACTCGAAGTGACCATATCAGGTTCGAAAAGCCATCTTCAGAATGTCATATTCTCTGACTTTCAACTGGTGATAGCCTAATCTCAGGTCTATCTTAGAGAAAATAGTGACACCCTGAAGTTGGTCAAACAAGTCATCAATCCTCGGAAGTAGATATTTATTCTTGATTGTCACCTTATTCAACTGGCGATAATCAATACACATCCTTAGAGAACCATTTTTCTATCTCACGAACAATACCGGGGAACACCCCATGAAGAGACACTTGGCCTAATAAATCCCTATCAGGAGGTACTCCAAGCAAATCCTTAAGAAATACATCAGGAAACTCGCTCACGATTGGAACAGACTCAAGAGTAGAGGACTCAACATCATCAAATTTAACTTGCACAAGGTGATAGATACATCCCTTAGAGATCAGTCTTTGGGCCTTGAGGTAGGAAATAAACCTACCCTTAGGCTCCACAAAATTTCCCTTCCACTCAACAACCAGTTCATTCAGAAATTGAAATTTGATAGTCTGAGTTCTGAAATCAACAGAGGCATAACAGGCGTAAAGCCAGGCCATGCCACGGATCACGTCAAAATCAACTATTTCTAACTCAATCAACTCAGTAAGAGCATCTCTATGGTAGATGGATACCACACAATCCCTATAGACTCTCTCAGCTTGAATGGAGTCACCAACAAGAGTATAAACAGAAAATGGCTCAAACAAACACTTATAAAGAATCTCAAATTTACTAGCCACATATGGTGTCACAAAGGAGCAAGTTGCACCCAGATCAAATAAAGCATAACAAGTAAAGGTAAAGACTCAAAGCATACCCGTCAAAACATATGGTGCTGCCTCTTAGTCCTGTCGGTTCCCTATTGCATACAAAGGGTTTGTCCCATCGCCTGCCATTGGTGCAACACCTCTCTAGTTACCCCTCGCTGGTGGTGTTGTGGAAGAAGACTGGGCCTTATTGCCCCACATCGGGCACTCCCTCTGAAAATGACCCGGCTGACCACACTTGTAGCAACCATTCCCTCGATCTCTACATTCTCTCAGGTGCATCCTGCCACATCTCCCACAAGGTGGCTTCCCTCTAGAGCCAAGGGTTACACTGGCCTGAGACTATGAGCCCTGTGCCCTAAAGTTTGGTTGACCTTGGGACTTTTGTTCATACCTGATAGTAGGGGTTGGTGCACTGGCTGAAGATGGTGCATAGCTAGTGGACCTTTTCTGGAAGTAAGACTTATCTCTTTTACTATGCTTAGCCTGATTGAGCTCAGGCCTATATGACTTGGCTTTTTTACTTAGATGCTCCTCTCTATTTCTTTTCTTATCCTCCTCGATCTTTTGGGCATAAACCATAACTCTGGAGATATCCATACCTGGGATCAGCAATGCCGCTTTGCACTCTTTCTTCACATGCCTACCCAGGTCGAATACAAACTTCCTCATTCTCGCCCTCATGTCCTGGACCATCTCTAGAGAATACATGGATAGCTGGATAAACTTTAGGTTGTACTTTTTAATAGTCAGCCCCTCCTGTTTCAGATTCACAAACTCCTCGACTTTAGCCTCCCTCAACTCCTAGGGAAAGAAGTGGTCAAGGAAGGCGTTATCAAATTCACTTTACTCAGAAGGCTCAACATCCTCACCTCGACCCTCCTCCCACTGATTATACTAGACATTCACCACGTCTTTGAGCTGATAGGCAGTTAGCTCAACTCCCTCATCTCAGTCGCATACATAGTTTTCAACACTTTCCATATCTCATCAATAAAGTTCTAGGGGTCTTCCTCAACCTTAGACCCTGTAAAGACTGGTGGGTTCATCTTCAGAAAATCTCTAAGTCTGGTTGCAACAGTTACTTCTTGGGAGCTAGAACTAGGAGTCTGTGATCTCCGATTCCCACTCTACCAGTTGGGTGAGCATAGCAATAGATCCTCTGAAATCAGCCTCCGTAGTAGGGGCAGATGAAGCAATAGGTGCTTGTGGGGGCATCTGTGAGTCTAGTTGGTTGACCTCGACCCCTCGTCTCCATCTGAGTAGGCACCTCTAGTGGGGGATTTGCAGCATTAGCGGCTGAAGCATCTCTTTGGGTGGCGGTACGCTTATGAGGCATGATTTGCAAACGCGTAATGCACGAATCAGATAGATACTTTAATAGAGTTAAACTCTATCGCACAAACTCAGAATACAAGAGAAGTGTAACAATTCCTAATGCCCTATAGTCTCCTGCTTATAAAGTGTGGTGCACAACATACCTATAAACAAGACTCTACTAGACACGGCTTCATAGACTCCCAAGACACTTGAACTTTATGCTCTGATACCAAGTTTGTCACACCCCAGGAGGGTACCCTTGGCGTGGCCGACACTTGAACCATTGTTGATTCTCCAAGAGAATCACCTAGCCTCATCATCGCATTAACTCAACAACGGAAGAAACCATTCAAATAAAAAGGCATCGTATGAATAAATATAACTCTACTGTAATATAGTATCCAGTGAATAAGTTTATAAATACAATACACTCAACAAAATCAACTACTCAATGTCCACGAAGCCTCTACTCAACAATCTAGATGGTTCTATGATAGGCCATGGATACCCTAAATCAAAGAAAAAAGGTATTAAATTGAAACAGGAAGTAAAAGCTCCTACGAAAAGCAAGGAAGGCTCACCAACTCTAGAATGCACTGATCTAGACCCCAACGATACGCGGGCGGAAGTCCTCTATCACCTGTCTTAGCATCATGAAATGATGCAGGTCCAAATGAACGTCAGTACATGAAATATACTGGTATGTAAAATGGCTCAAGAAAGTAAAGTTTGACTCACTCACCTCAACTCAACAACTCATAGTCAACTCAATAGATATGCACTCTTTAAAGTAAATCATGCTTTTAAAATAAACTTGGTAGAAATAAACTCAATTTTTAAAAATACCATGCTCAATCAGTGTTTGTTAGGAGTTTCTCTTAACCGACATCCAATACCATCACCTTTAATTTGGTGATGCACAACAAAAGTGACATCGTTGCCACGCTCGTCTTAAACTTACCAAGGGAAAGGACGATCAACTCTCCTCGTGGATCTATAGTAAATGTCTATCTTTTGGGATAAGAGTCATCAGAACGTGCTGCATGACTATCCTACGCTGGCAACGTAGTTTTATGGGTTAGAATAGTTATTTACCCGCTCCCATCTTGATGCTCGATATTCCTCTCAAGACTAAAACATGTTCAACTCATCAATCAACTCAAATCCTCAAGGCTTGGTCAATCAACTCAAATCTCAACCTTAATAGGCTTTCTCGTCTCAACTCATCTCGATTCTCATCTACTCAGTCAATCAATAAAGACAGTCAGACTCAAACGGTCATTTAGACTCACTCAATTAGACTCATCATGTAAAGCAAGCAAGATATATAATAGTATAGATGATCAAATGAAACATGTTTCTCATGCTCAATCACGCTCAAGTTGCTGAACTCATATAATCTCGTTCAAACTTAAACCTCAATTCAATCCATGCACATATTTTTATAAAGATCATTCAATTTAGGGTTCATAATACCATGTATAAAGTATTTATGTTCATCTCTTATCAGTAGCCATGCAACATGATAATTATCTCATATATTAACATAAGAAGTCATAATAAATGTTGTAACTCGATAAATTGGATGATAGGGAGTTCAAAACTCAATTCTTACTCTCAATTTCGACTCAAAAAAGTGAAAGGGTGCGTGAACGAACGTAGTTCCACACTTCAGTAAGCCTTACATACCTGGAAATAGAAAAAACAATCAGACTCCAATCGATCCTCGTGTCTAAACTTGCACTCTCGCTCTTCCCCCTCATCTGTTGTTCTCAAGAAAGTCCTAAGCGTGAAGAATGGTGAGAATACCCTTAGGGTTTTGTTTTAAGACTTTAATTGAGTCTAAAATGTCCTAGGATTTGATTAAAAAGAAAAAGGAATAGACAAAAATACCCCAATTAAAAATTTCTGACATGTTCTACAAGAGCCCATTTACGGGTCGTAGACCTTTCTACAGGTCGTAGATGGCCTCTAATAGGTGAGGGGTCAAAAAATCTGAGTTACTGGAATTTGGCATGAAACTACCTCTACGTGCCGTAAGGAGTTCTACGGGTCGTCTGATAACTCACAACTTAAAATACTAAAAAGTTGATCTTTGGATCTCCTATTCACGAAATCAATCTACGGGTCATGGATGGTTTTACGGGTCGTATATTGTCTCGTATATGGACCTCAGACATAGAAAAATTCCCAAGTCACAGGGGTGACCTACGAGACTGTTGGCACTCAATTTTGACCTTCCAAAACATAAATTAATTATCGAACTTCTTCGAATTTTTTAATAATATGAAATAATTATTTTTGAAACAAAATTTCAAAAGTTCTTTAGATCTTTTATAATAATCCTTTGATTATCAAAAATATATTGTGTATATTATGTATACATATTTTCCTTATCTTTTATATATACTACTTTAGCTTTTAAATTATATACATACATGTATATACATGTGTATACGTGTATATGCGTGTATGTATATATATTATATATATTTTTATTATCATTCTTATAGATAATATTTTAACCTTTTAAAAATCATATATATACAAGTATACGTATATATGTTTTAAATATATATTTTCATCATTTTATTAGATAATAATTGAATCTTTTAAAATTATATATAAGTGTACATATGTATATGTGTATGAGTATGTATATAATATGTATTTTCTTTGTATTTTTATATCTAGTTACGTATTTATCTCTTTATTTCATTCATGATTTCGCAAAGTTATTCCGGAGATTTTATTTTTGCTAATTATCTTAACTAATTTATAAACTATTTTTAAAGTGGATTACTTGAAATTTAAATTAGTTATTTGTCTCGTTCATTTCAAGAAGCTCTTTAATTAATTTATATCGATTTGTCTCGTAACCAATTTAATCAACTAATTCAATTCGATTCAAATTTATATCGATTTGTCTCGTAACCAATTTAATCAACTAATTCAATTCGATTTTTGAATTGATCGAATTTCCGAGCATATTTCCAATTTTTCAAACCCAATTTATTTGATTTTTGGCCAATTTCAGCCCAAAATACCGCAACCCAAACCCGTACCCAGCAAAAAACCTCAAACCCAACCCTAACCCGTTTCTAACCTTACCCATACCCAACCCGTTTCCAACCTGAAACCCGCAGCCCACCCAACTCTATACCTGACCCGGCCCACCCCCATTCCTAAACATACAGATACACACAACCCTCACACATCCTCACAGAACCCACACCCACACGCTCCATCCACACACAGCCTCACGCACTCCCCTTAATGTCTCCCTCAACGTCTCTCATTCACGATCCCTCGTCGACCCATCACTTTCACAGCCTCAACCTCGTGTCTCCCTCACGCTCATCTCCCTCACCCCTTCATGTGTTGTCTCTTCACTTTTGAAGGGACAAGAGCCGAAAATGGCTCTGTCCCCGTTGAAGCCGAAGACCCGGAACAACAGTAGCCTTGACACGACCAGACGACCACCAAGGCCAATATCAAATTTGAACTCAAATCAACCCCAAAATCCCCAATTTGACCCCATCGTTTCCTCCATTTTCTTGACCGAATTTCGCCTATAAATTCTATCCTTTCTCCTCTATTTTAGGGGGGATTTTTGAGCCGTTCTTTACCAGAGAACACTAAAAACTTTTTCGCTCCTTCGTATCAATTTCTAGAAAGTTCGTTTAATTAAGAGGATTTTCCAAAATCGGAGGTTTTGAGTTTCAAACATTGGCAGTTCGCATACGAAGGAATTCGTGGTGGGTTCAAGTCTCTGAAGCTCATCGTTTTGGTGTCGCTGCTCGTCAAAAGGTAACACCTTTACCCGTCTCTCATTTTTCTTACTTGAACGACGTGTGTGATGTTTGAGCCTCGTGTCGTTAATTGTGATTCTGGGTTTGTTGTTGCTATGGTATTACTGATTATTACTTTTTGAGACAATGATTTTTGGAGTAATAGAGTTATGTGTTAGATGCAGAGGTCTTGTATCGAATTTGCTTATGTGTTTTCGTGATATCCCTGCTGTTCATGCTTGTCCTGTTGTGATATAGTTCTTCCTAATGCTGCAATGTTGTCATTGATTGTTTAGATGATTTCCAGGACCGTAGAGTCGTGTTTAAGTGATATAAGTCTCGACCATGTGACAACTTCGTTCTTTTTGTTTAGTGTGACGTGTGTCTGTCGTTGTTTCAATTGTTTTCCAAGTTTTTCTCCTTTTCAGTCAGCGAGGTTCTTGTAAAATGAGTCGTTTTCTGCCATTTTTAATGTTTTAAAAACTGAATCTTGATGTGAATGCGGATTTTCTGATGAAAAAAGCTTCAAAGTTGTAGGTGTTTGCCGCGGAAATCTCTCTTCATTTCTGTCTCTGTTTCGACTCTATGACTATCGTGTCTTAAGCTTTATTGATAGTTCTCGAGTCTAATGACAACCTCGTTATGTTAGATATAATTAGAAGTCCCCATTTCCCACGCCCCTATTTCAGTTGTATCACTTTTTAACGTATCAGTGTCTTGAGTTGTTGTTGCTCATTTCGTTTTAGTCTTTTTCTAGTCGTATTCGCTTGTAATAATAGTCTACTGATCCTGGTATGGAGTTGAGATGTTGGCTGGTCTCTTCTGTTAGTTTCATAATTCTGTTTAACATGACTAAATGGATTGAATTTATCTTCGAATCTGTGAACGTACTTCTCTGTTCGGCTTTGAAATGCAAGGTTTACATCATCTTTAGTTGATTTCAAACTTCCCAGTTAGTTGTTTTGAGTTTTGGCTTCTAAACGCATTCTTCTCCTGTTTATGGGCGTATTTCTTAAACTCTAGTATATTTTCGTCTATGAATCATCCAAACATAGTTCTTTGCTTGAAAACTATTTGTTTCTGTCTAAAAATGATGCTGAATGCATATGCTACGTTGAATATGAAGATCGTTGATTGAGTTTGGCTTATGTTAAGTTCAAAATCTTATTTATGATGTCAGGGTTCACCTTGACAGCCTCCATTTCCTTTTCCTGTTTCTGTTATGTTCTTGATGCTCCTAGTTACATGCTGTTGTTATGTTGATTTTCTACTAAAATCATCAGATCGGTTGAACTCGTCTGTTTCTTTCTCTTTAGGAAGTTTAGCTTCACACTAGATAAAACCAAGAAGTCAAGTTTGTCTTAGTTGAGTATATGCTGTTATAGGCCGCATAAGAAAATATGGTTTTGTCACCTACCTTATTCTGTCATCTTTGGAATCTGTTGTTGTTGTATTTCATTTTGCTTTGGTTTATGTTAGAATGTCTTTATTTGTCTGTGATGAATTTATTTAGTTTCCTGTTTATGTTTTTGCCTCATCATCTAATTATTTTCTTATCTGTTAAGAATAGGGATTTCTTAATCATGGTTTTATTTTCCAGTTCAAAGTATATTTACTTGTCTTTAATTGTGGTATTGCTTTTCATCCAACTTTCTTTCTTTCTCTTCTTGTTTGAGAATTTAAGTTCAAATTCTCTTGGGTTGTTGCTGGTTCTAATGTTTAATTATTATTATGGTCATTCCGTATATTACTTTTAATCCTTGTCGTTCTTTCTTTGCATGAACTATGATTCGGGTCCATTTTGGACCCCCGTTTTGCATCTCTTGGGCCACGTAGGCCCAAGTCTCCTTTCGGGTCAACCCATCCTTTCATTGGCTTCGGAGAGCGTCATACAAGTCTCGAGAGGTACCATACAGGTTATATTAAGCTGATATACAGGGAATATGTAGAAAAATTCAGTGTGTATACACTGATATACACAAAATATACGCTAAGTGTATATTACAGCAGAAAAGGGCTAAAAACCCACATAGCAGCAGCAATTTAATGGGCCAGGCTGACCCAAACCCTTAGAATTAGGACTGGTTGCTGAAAATTGGGTCTGTCAAGCCCGATTTTATTTTCTTTCATTTATGTTCTCTATTTGTGTTATTTATTTGTTTGTTTTAACTCTCTAACACTAACTTTAATTTAATAATTAGTTTGATTTCTTTTGTTTAATCTAATTTAACTCCTCATAAGTCAAACCATTGATGTTAAGTTTAATTTAAATAGTTTCATGATTTTAGTTAAGCCGTTGTTGCGACACTTTAATTCTTGGAAGGTGTTTAAATATTTTAGTTTCAAAAACGCACTTCTAATTCTTAATTCTTCAAATATGTTATGATAGATTTTATACATTTGAAAATTTTCAAGTATTTCTTTATTTGGAGTAATTTATGAAATTTTCTTTGTTCTATATATTTAGTTAACTTTAATGAAAAAGTTAGAATTTTAGGAGGTCATTCTCTCAAAATTTTCTAAGTTGTTAAAGTTACGTCATCTTGGTCAATATTTTGCATTCTTTAGATAATTCAATACTTTCTTTACTTAGGCTCTTACAAATTTTATTATTATTATTATTTATTTAAATTTACTATACTTAAATTATTTTATATTCTTAGTTTTAATCTTAATTTTGTTTAGTTAGTCAAAAAAAAATTCTAATCGCCGGATAACCGTGCATTAGCGGTCATTTCAAGTGCGTAAAACCTTCTTGAAATTGAAATTTGAATTCGAACTCGTTCTCTAAGATTTTGAAAGAGTTATTTTTGTTTAGATCTTTTTAAAATCATTTTAACGGTTTTCTTGATTTCCTTTAAAAAATTAAGTGGCGACTATTATTTTTCTAAAATTGATTTTCTCTAATGTCTAAATCGATTTTGTGAAAATCGACATTTTCCTGTTAAACAGATACCTCACTTTACAGGTCGTAGATTACTCTACGTGTCATAAATGGCCCTCGTGGTTCATCTTTCAGTGATTTTTTTCAGTCATTTTTCTCTGTTTCTCTGGCTATATACTCAATCTAGGTGGGATAAATTTGGGGGTGTTACAAGTGGATATATATTTTTTGTATTTAAATGATATATATTTGGTCTATTGGTAATAACTTGATATACCCTTAATAAAATCAACAATATTCCTAAAAAATACAGCACACATGAAAATAGTGGATACATATTTTTTATATTTAGTGATATACATTTGGTTTATTGACAAGAACTTGACACTCCCTTAATAAAATGAACAATACTTTCTAAAAATACAACACATGTGAAAATGATATCATTGAAATCCCCTGAATAAAACAAATAAATTCAGTATATTTGTATTTAATAGTGGATATATATTTTGGTATTTAATGGATCTATATTTGATTTGTTGGTGAGAACTTGATATATATTTGAATTTAGCGGTGGAGATATTATTTTGGTATTTAAGTGATATAATGGTATATTTGTATGATTGATATAATGTTATTTGCATTTAGTATTGGATATATATATTTTTTGGTATTAAAGTGATATATATTAGGTTTAACGGTAGGAACTTGATACTTAATAGTGGGATATATATTTTTAGTATTTAGTGATATGTAATTGGTATATTGGTAAAGACTTGACATACCTTGAATAAAACCAATAAAATACTGAAAAATTCACTATATTTGCATTTGATGGTGGATATATATTATTGGTATTTAAGTGATATATATTTAGTTTAATGGTAGGGACTTGACATAACTCTGAATAAAATCAATAATATATTGAAAAAAATTCAATATGTTTTTGGTTTATTAGTATGAACTTGACTTACCCTGAATAAAATCAATAATATTCTTAACAAGTAAAGTACTCGTGAATCTGTATAAAAATTAAATTGTATCAAAAAAGTTTGTTGGTTGACCTATTCAAAAGCGAGAAAAATAGTATGAACTTGAAATAGAATGGATGAATTCAAATAAAAATGTGTACATTTTTATTTTTATTATTTGTGTTTTATATTGATGTATATTCAATTTCTTTTAAATTTGTTTAAAATATGTAACAAAATTTAATTGTGTTTAAAATGATATATAATAGGAGTTCTCAATTTATGTTTTATTTTTGAATAATTTGTGGTATCGTAATGCTGATTTTCTTTCACAATAAAAAATAGAAAAAAAAATAAATTTACTAGGAATGGAAGAAAAATATACATATATTATATTTATGGAACTTGATTATGAATAGTTGTGAAACAATCTCTATATCTCTATGAGGTAATGGTAAGATCTGTGTATATTTTACCCTCTTCAGACCTTACTTGTGAGATTTTACTGGACATGTTGTTGTTGTTGCTGTTGATTATGAATAGTTATAAAATTTCAATTTATTAGCATATATATTTATGGAATGTGTATTTAATCAGTTTTAGATCCTTTAATCAAGGAAATAATTACTATCAACATATTTACTTGGTGAAAATATGTATGGTTATAAAAAAAATAATTTTTTACAGATATACAATCCATAAAATATGATAAAATTAATAAAAAGATAAAAATTAATCATTGATCATGGAGACTACAAAAAAAATTGAAAAAAATTAATATAAAAAGAATCATAAATAAATGAACAAATAAAAAAAGAAATATATAATATATTAGACACCATAAATAAAAAAAATCTCATAAATAACAATCTCCTTAAAAAATAGCATTAAATGGTTCCTTAAAAAGAATTTAATCCATAAAAGATCCGAAATAAATTAAAAAGGAAAAGACAACAAATTTGAAAAATCTCATAAATTAAAAAAGAAATCTCATAAATTATTAATCTGGAAGAATTACCCATCAAAATCATTTCAAATATGAAAGAATTACCTTCATGGAAGAAACAAAAAAAATGTAATCAATGAACATGTTATAACAAAAAATTAAAAAACTGTAGTAAGTGATTATGTCATAATCAAAATAAAAAATCATGCTACAATTAATATGGTCATTTAAGGTAATCACGGTAAGTTATAGCTATCATTATTAGGTCTAGCTTGGTTTTATTTTAATTTTAAATCCGAATTTTAAATCACTTAAATTAAAATCTGTATTAATTTTAAATTACTTAAAAAATCCAACTTTTAAGTCGATGCAAATTTAAGAGATTTAAAATTACACTTAATTTAAGTATTTTAAGTGATTTAAGATTATTTAAATTTTAATAATCTAAATTAATTTTACGTCAATATTAATTAAAATTATTTTAATCTGAATTATAAGTTAATATTAATTTAAAATCGGATTTAAAATTAATATTGACTTAAAATTAGAGATATTAAATTACTTAAATTAAAATTTGTATTAATTTTAAATCACTTAAATCCAAATTTTAAATCACTTAAATTAGATTATTAGGTTTACTTCTCATCTTTCCTAAATTAACATCCGAATTAAATTAGATTAGCATTAATTAATACAGATATTTACTTCTAATCTTTTCTAAATTAATATCTGAAATAAATTAAATAGCATTAATTAATCCAGATCTGTCATTACTTGTAATAAATTTGCTATTTTCTGTAATACTCTTCAAGTACCTACATAAGCAGTAATAATTAATCTAATAATAACATGAGGATTAATTTTTTCCTATTTTTAGCTTGACACTAACAACTTGTTTGGATGATAGTTTTCCATGGTATAGTATGGTGTGGTTAGTAAGAAAACTACGTTTGTTTTGATTGTTTCTTTAATTTCATGGTATGGTTTGGTTTCATGATTTTGTAACCATGAAAACCCTCACTTTTTGAAATCACCAATTCGGTGTAACTCATTGTTTGCTTATATTTTTTTCCAATTATACCCAAGCTTAATTTTAAATAATTCTAATTTACCCTTTTATTCTTTATTAAACTTTACCCTAATATCTACTGCACAATCGTATACTGATTTGACTCCACATCACTTTTGAAGCTTCTCCTCCATCTTCTATTTCTCTCTCGCGTTTTTCAGTCGAGACTTATTTGAGGTTGGTGTTTTAAAAAGTTCTTTCTTTTATTTGTATAGATTGAAGATATATTAACTTGTTTCTTGCTTGATTATGTGAATACGTTAACAAATTTTGCTATTCTTTTTTTTTAATCATCTTGGACAATATTTTTGAACAAATATTCATATGTGGCTATGAATCTAACCAGTGAACTAATTACCAGATAAATCTAATATCAGCAAACTTCTCAAATTCCCATGTCTACTGCAACATTCAGAAAATTGTTGTACAAAGTGAGAATTGAAATGTCTGTGTTCCTCCAAAAAGTTGATGGACTATGGGAAATTAGTGCATTGGAATCAAGTAGATTTCTGATTTCTCTTAAAGAAGAAATATTTCCAAAGCAGCTTGGTAATTCTCCAGAAAGTTGATTTTTCCACTAGATAATTTGGTACAAATTTTCCATGTTACACAAGCTAGTTGATGTAACTCCCCCATAGATGGATCATTTGTCAATTGGTTTACTTGCAAGCTGATGAACTGAAGCTATTGTAGCTTTCCAAGATTCATCGGTACAGGCTCACTAAACAAATTGCGATCAAGATCAAGATGGATAAGCTTGGTGGAATTCACAATGAAGGTAGGAACCAACCTGGTAAACTGGTTTTCCCCAAGATAGAGACCTGTAAGATTTGGAAGGCTATGGCTTATGTTTGAGAAAAGTGTTCCTGAGACCTCATTTCCTACAAATGAAATCTTTTCTAGTCCAGAAATGTTGTACATTGGCCTTGAAACTTCACCTGATAATCTGTTTGGACCAAGATACACTTCTTTTAAATTTACAAGATTTTAAACTCCAGTGGAATGCCACCATGTAAATTGTTCTGACCTAGGTCTATCATCTCTAGATTTGACAAATTTCCAATAGATGGTGGAAGAATTCCCACCAAATTGTTCTATAGCAGACTTAATCTTCGAATTGTTGATACGTTATCCACTTCACTTGGTATATGTCCTGTAAAATATATGTTAATCGTGTGCTTAATAAACTAAAACGTACAATATTGTGCAGCAGAATTACAATCAGTGATATTTCAGCAATGCTTGTATCATTTAGAATCCATTTTAACTTAGCGAAAAGTAGAGCATAATGGAAAAGTAAGATGCATAAAGGCGATAGCAACCAGTTGATATTAAAACTTAGTTATGTTGGTACCTCTAACTTAGGTTAATGTTCACTAGGATGCCTTTGATCTTGTTAGATATTTTTATATATGTCAACAGAAAATAATGAAGAACAAAGAGCTAATCAAACATCTTTTTACTACTACCCTTCAAAAGTAAATACTAATTTCTAATAAAGGACTTGAAGAGCATGTGTGAAAAATGTCAAAAGATCTTTAGTAGTAAGTAGATTCAGTTTAACCTATCAAACTTGTTAAAGCAAAACCAATATATATAAGTACCTGTTATGTTATTCCATCTGAGAAACAATTCTTGAAGCTTTGTCATATTCCACATGTCTCTTGGCAAACTTCCTGTTAACACAATCAAATAGACTCATAACATTGTATAAGGATTAAATGATTCTAAATCAAGTCTACATAGACCAAGAATTGAATTAATAGTACTGATTAATTACCAATGAACCGATTACGTGACAAAGAAAGGAAAATAAGTTGTGTACATTCCTTCCATCTGATAAGAACCTTATCCCAGATTCTACTGCACTAAGAGCATCACATGGTAAAGGCACAGAATGTGGCCTTGAGTTCCTTGGTTGATATTTGTAAGAAATATAGAGCAGTTAGAAGCTTGGGCTACAAAGGTTGCAGCATCTTTAGAGTTCCTCCATCTGCTAAAAGCCCTGTTGTCTGCTTTAATACACCTTCGATTACATGCTAGAGGTAGCATCCTTCATCAAGAAACATGTACACAACCTGGAAAATTACATAAACCACAGTGTAAGTTGACACTCTTAAGAGAATCTTCAATTGCCTGTAGTAGACAGAAAAGTGTAAGTAGCCCAAAAACATAAAAAGCATCTCTTGTCTCGACGATTAAGTGCCCTTATTCAAATTTATTATCGTATATACCTAATTTAATTAGCTGATGTACTTTTCATAATTCTATTATAGATGGTTGATCAGAATAATCAAGATAGTAGTCACATATTGGAACAAGTGAGCTCAGTAGCTTCATATGCAGTTGTTATGGTAGTTATTTGGTTTTGGAATTATACATATGAAATTGAAAATGATCGACGCACGATCACACAGGACATAAGGCTTGAAAGAGAGAAAGTTAGAGATGAATTATTGAATCACCTATTTTCTACTGAACTTTGTCATAATATAATAAGAATGAGCCCTTCGGCTTTTACTGGATTA
>JBCEWC010010181.1:0-12561 GCA_038996855.1 Solanum aculeatissimum | reverse complement strand
AGGTTTGAAAAAGCCCAGGGAAAATGGGGTTTTAAACCCCCCCCCCCCCCCCCCCCCAAAAAAAAAAGCTCAAAAAGAGGAGTCCAAATTTTATAAAGAGTCTACCATCTGATTAATTAATCACCAGACTTTTGTCATTCTCAACCAAATGTATATTTATATTCAAACATTTAAATTTTACCATACATCTTAATTTATATTCATATGTCGATATTCTAATTCAAACGTCTTAATCCTAATAAAAATAAATAAGACTTAATTCCACTTATTACAAAACCACAGTAGTTTTTAAGTGCACGTTGTTAATTATATTAATTAATGTTTTATGCACATGAAAGGATCCGCCAAACACCTTAATCAAAGCTGGATTTGTCCCATGCAGTGGCTTTGGCCCAGTAAGAAGTCATAACAAAAGTACCAAAGGATAAATGTGTAACATCAAATATATTTTTAAAGGAACAATCCAAAATAAAATAGATTTGTTCTTCGTTAATAGTTGGAGTTAAATACGTTCACAACGTTATCACAATGACTTAAATTTGCCCATATTTTCAAATGGCGAAACCTTAGCACTCGGTAATGCCACTTGTCCTGTAATTAACAAAATTTGTCGTATAGTTCATGAGAAAATTTGATCATTCTACTAATTTTGAATTTTTAATTTTTTTATTCATGATTTTTTCTCTCTTCACCAATATAATCATCCTTGCTTCCTCCTTCCTCCATTGAACCCTATGTGGATTATATGTATTCAAATAGTATGTTATGTTGCATGTTCAAATCATTTAGCGTATTCCCTCTTGGCGGTAGAGGTACTGGAAAGGAGAGAGAAATAGAAAGGAAAAAGGAAGAGAAGTGGTAGAGGTGATGACAAAATTATTGGTGATGAGGAGAGATACAAAGGAAGGAGAAAAAAAGAGTGATTGGTGGTAGAGACGGCAAAGAGAGAGTGAGAAAGGAGGAACACAAATTCAAAACTAGAGAAAAGCGTTAAATTTGCCCCCGACATATGTAAAATGTTCAAATTTTCCTTAATTGCAGGATATGTGACATGCATCCCTAGATGCTAAGCTTCTTCCATTTGAAAAGAAGGGTAATTTGGCCTACTTTAATAACAAAAAGGACATATTTGCCCACAACTATTAAAAAAAGATAAAATCGTTCTATTTCACATACTTTAGGGACAATTTTGCATTTTTCCTATTGAATCAATATACTTTTTTTCCCTAAGTTAATCATGATGGGAGTGAAAAAGAAAAAAAAAATATCAGTATGGGAGTTGTAAGACGATCAATCGATCTTACCAATCAAAAGCAAAAGTCCAAAACTCCTAAAAATACACAAAGCAAATATTTGGTTTCATCACCATATATCTGCCGTCTGCTGCCCAAAGTGGCTTGTCCTCCACCCTTATGCTTGGATCTTGTGTTGTCTTTCTCTTTCTTCTACGCTTTAAATATTTCGTCAATCCCTTCTTAGAAAGCATTCTCTGAGTTAGTACTTTTTAATGCACTTTTTCTTTCAATCATTAGATATTCGAAGTCTAGTGATAACGAGTGAAGTAAAGTAACGGGAATTAACAGTTACAAAATAAGGTAAAGGGGAGGGTCTCTTCATTTCGCGACTTGAAATTACCTTGTTAGAGAGCTTGGAGATTTTTTTTTCTAAAGAAAATAAAAGATCACTCACTATTCTGGTCCATATTATTTGTCGTTTTTTGGGAAATTGAATTTTTCGAAAATTGGGACACATGAGTCAACAACTTGTTAACATTACTTTTTTTTTTTTGCTTGGAATTTGCAGGAATAAAGTGGCTGAGCATATATATATCCAGGTTCAAAAATTGAAAAATTGTTCTGCCTGGCTCCCTGGATGCCAACTAAGAACAGCATTGTCAAAAAAATTGACACTCTTCCTAGTTGGTACCAGAGGAGACAGGCAGATCCATCAATACCAATTGGACTCCTCATGATGCTATTTTTAACTGGTAATTATTGTTACGATTTAAGTTATATACGTTGACAGTGTGAAGATATTTATTATTTATAATTGATAGTTACTTTATGTTGTAAGATACCTCCGTTCATCTTTACTTGACCCCTATACTATTTTAGGATGTCTAACAATACTTGTCCAGTTTATAAAATCAAGAGATAATTTTACACTTAGTTCTTAATTTACCCTTGTCATTAATTATAGTTATTTCTCTATTATATTTTTTCTATACATTATATTAATTATATTCAAAGGGTGATTTGGTAAAATTACCTCTATCATTTACTACTTCTTAATCCCTGTGTCAAGTCAATAGGGGTCAAGTAAAGATGAATAGAGGAAGTATCAGACTTGCTATGCAGAGTTACCTATTATTATAAGTGGTAGAGCGATGATTTTTATTTAGAGGATTCAAAGAAGAAGTAGACACACAAATTAGTCGAAAGGTATCTGACTTCTACTATATATATATATATACAAAATTATTTTAATCATACATAAATAGTATAATTTTTCGCTGAAGAAACCCCCTAACCAAATGATAGCTCCGTCCCTGCTTACATAAACCAAATGAATTCACAAAATTGAGCAGCCACCTTGATATGGCTTTTCAATTTCATAAAATGGATATTGAGGTACAGCATAATATGGGTAATTATAAGATGGCCATTGCACCATTGGAACTAATTCTATTTTTGGATCCTTATTTTTGTCACCATCTTTTTTGTCAATAGGGCCAACACTTAACAACTCTGCTTGCTTCTTCAATTTCTTCCTAAGCAAATTGGTTAACATTACTGCATCAATTTGGTTCCCCTCCACTTCTAATTTGTTATTGTCTTCCCCTTTTATTGCTGCTGAATTCACACCTAGAGGGACATAGAAAAATCAATATGAGTTTCAAAGACTAGTCGCGACGTCAGGAATTAGTTAGAAATTTCATCGTTAATTTGTTGTTAAATAGAATCAATGATGGATTTTATTGTTTAACTATAAAATTTGTTTGTCGATGATTCATGTTTTTCAGCAGTGAAGATACAAAAAGTACTAAAATATATTATATATTGAGATTTGGATTTGTGATCTGAAATAATTTTAAACTGCTTTTGTCATTACATTAGAGTTTTCCCTTATATTAAAGGGGATTTGACCGTCTGTATATAAAAAAGAAAAAATCTCATTTTTATCGTATTTGCATAAGTATTAATTTTCGATGAATGAAATTCAATTAAATGTTATGGGCTCTACATAGCTCTGCATGTTGACTTCACATACTTGGTAGAATTGAGTGTTTCTAGGTCAGAATCATATGTATGCAACTCGAACCCATATCGTTTAAGTTCTGAATTTGTTGAAATATCTATTGATCATTCTATTTCACTTTACGTGACACACTATTGAAAGTACTTCCTATGTGATTTATAATTATGAAATTTTTCTTAGAAAAAAACATGATATGTTTCATTCGAATCCTCATAAAATATTGATCAGTTTAGTCATTATTTTTCAAACTGTATCACATAAAGTAAAACAGAGCGGGGATACATACCTGGCTGAGAAACGGCAATCTTAAAAGCCTTGGACCGTGATTTTTTATCATGACCATTTATAGATAACCCAATAACAACCTATTTATAAGAGCATATATTAGTAAATGAACAAATTCAAAATGCATAAAGATTCCAAATTTAAAATTTATGAATTTTCAGTTTTTTTAATTTATTTTTTTGAGTAAAAGTATATATATAAGTGTCCAAGGAGATTTAACCCCACTTAATAGTAAAACAGAAATTAGGCAAGTTTCATTTCTGCTGCTGCATCAAGAGCTTACTTTGTTACTGAGTTCCCCACATTTAATTTTTAGATATTTAATAAATTTCTCAATATAAATATAAGATTCATACAAAAAAATATCGAATTCCTGAAAATTCGCATCTGATACCTTAGATTTGTCCCTGTGACAAAAAGTTAACTTAACTCATGTTGCTCGAACTCTTTAAAAGTATCAGCGGGTGCGTGTCAAATTCGTCAAAAATAGTATATTTTTAGAGAATCTAACACAAGTGTAGTATTGAAAGTGAAGAGTCCGTGCAACTTAGAGCTTAACAATACCACAAACAATTAAAAAAAAATATTTCCACTTTGCAAGGTTCCATTTTTTCAGTTAAAACTAGATACAAATTAATTGGAAAAAAAAACATTAAAAAATATATATAAATACCTTATTCATTCTCTAGATTTTGAGAAAGGGAATAAAAATATTGACTTGAGAATGAGATAATATTAAAGAGTGAGTTGTTTTTTATAATGTTTGAAATGCTGTATTTATAGGGAAATATAAATAAATATTCACTTGCAAGTCGTAAATAACACGCATTAAAAGATTAAGCCAATGTAGTGAATAGTATCAATAAATACATTATGACTTATGAAGATGACATATATTATAAAAGTCATTAAGGGTGGACTTGGCAAGGAAGAAATTAAATATATTCCGAAAATATTTTTCAAAATTTTCATGTTTAGTTTATTACAAAATATATTTAGTAAAAATTAATTTTATAAACTAAAAAGATCTTTTTAAGATTTTGGGTCTAACTCACGCTCAAAAATTAGTTCAAAGGGGAGGATTTCCCAACAACCCAAGTCGATCATATAAGTAGTTCGGAAATCTCGTTCTGATTTGATGTGGGATTATTCTTGACTCTTATCACTCCATCTCACCCTACGTCCAGATACTGTCTAGAGTGGAGCGTGTGTAATCGTGGACTAGGGGTATATTTTTACCCTCCCTCCCCCGCACCATATTGACTATATATGGATCTGATTCTGATGTCATGTTTAGAAATGAATCATGGGTCTAATTCACGCCTTAAAAACTTAACTCAAAGGGAAAACGATTTGTCAAATTATATAAAGAGTTCAGAGATCTCACCCCAATCCAATATGGGATCATTTCACTTCCCAATTGAAATAAGGAAAATAAGTTTTGTAAGTGGCATTTCACGTTCATTATCTCTTCCTCCCCTATCATTGCTCTTTGACCACCTCTTCACCCCCGCAATATTATCTAAATTATACATAAATATTTTTGAGATAATTTAATCTTCTGCTTGCTAATTACAATCAACATATATAACGTGGACGTGAGGAAGAAGGTGATGGAAAGCCAAATAACGTCTTCAATGGACCAAATTAACACCACTACTTCTTATCTTCCTAGTTTTAAAAAATTCCCAAAGATTTGCCTTCAAATTTACAAATTGGCACTAACATAATTTCAATAATTAGAATCACATTAATTTTCGAGTTCGAATCCTAAAAACAATCATCAATACTAAAATTAGATTTAATTGTCTACGATTCTTTACATCACATCGAGTAAAATACGACAATATGAAATATTTTATGCACCAAATTTTGAATACTTATATTCATTTTATGATAGTGAACGTATACATACAATAAATTAATTAATAATCAGAACTAGAAAAAATAAGAATAACTTAATTTTCATTTATAAAACATGTTATAAAATATTCCAAAACTCATTTTCTCAATATTAATCTGTGTCTGGAAGACTTGAACATGTCCACAGAGAAAAGTCTAGAAGATGTTTTTGAGTCCAAAAAAAAACAAAAAAAAAGACCAAGTAATTAAGTCAACACTAATATTGATTTTAAACTACATATATATAATAACAATAATAATAAATTGTTGGGAGTGCCACCCCTGAATGAATCTTGTAATGTGCGATCCGAATTTAATCGATGTTCTATGGGCTCCGGATATCAGGTGAAAAAAAAAACAATAATAATTGTGGTCACCCTTCTGTATTGACTATATAAATTTTTCTCAGATCATTATCATACCAAATATATCATTGGTTCATATTTTACTTTTATAATACAAGAGGTATATTTGCAAGGGGAAAGGGTCAAAAATATTTTTGCCGTCAATATTATTGTTAAAAAAAATTTAAAAAAACAAAATTTTGTTATTTATTTTATTTTTGAACTTTTTAATAATATTTTTTAATTAGCAAATATTTATCCTACTTCAATTCGAGAAAAAAAATTGAAAATAAAAATATTTCTTGCTTTGTTATAATAAATATTTTTATCATTATCTAAAACAAAATTAATGTTGAGTTTACTATGATTTTAGATTTATGACATAGATTATTTGCTATGAGGGTACGATGTTCTATTTTAATTAACAAAATGAGATTAAGAAAAAATAACATTTTCTTACATTTTTATTAGATAAAGTGATTTTAAAAGAAACAAAATAAGAAAAGGGTCTTTAAAAATAATATTTTTATTAGGAACACAGTATGTTTAAAAAATAATAATAATATATTTATTAAAAGAAGGGCATTCCTGACCCATTTAGTGACAATAATGACATTTTTTGAACCAAACTATTAATGATAAGGACATTTTTTAACCAAAAATTTGACGGAAAAAATATTTTTGAACCAAATTATAAACGAATGATATTTTTGTTCATTTCACTCGACCCTTTTCCCTATTACTAATTGTGTAACTATATTTACAAAGAAATTATATACTAATAGGGATGTAAGTATTATTTTATAAAAATTTAACAAAAATATAAAATTATTTGTAATTGAATTAAAAAAGTATTTAGTATAATTTACCAATTGAATTTTAAAAAAGAAAAGAATTTTCAATCAAGGACAAGAAATCTAATTCCCTATTAATTAATGTTGCTTCAACAAGAGTACTATTTCTATTCTAAGTCAGTCAACTCTAGTTTTCTTCTATAATATCATAAATATTATTCACACATCTAATAAATGTACTCGTCTTAGGAATGAGAATGGGACGGAACGGAGCAAATATGGGACAGGTTTAGAGTTATATATGTGGAGCGAGATGAATTTAAAGTTATGTGAAAGGGGCAGATTCAGAGTAGGTTAAAGTAATTATGTTTAGAATTAATGTAGGGCAGAGCAATTGCTGATTTGTGTGGGTTTAATGTAACAAATAGGAACTCGAAGAAAATTAAGTATTTGTGACTAGTAAAAATCAAAGATATACATTTTTTATATTAAACTTTGACTTTAATTTTAACTTTTTTTTCTAAAATTTAAACTAGATGTGTCTAATAAATTATTAGTTGTTGAAATGTTAGTTAGAAACAGTTAATTAACGATTAAAAAATATTATTAAAATATTAATTAGAAATAATTAATTAGTTCTTGAAATGTAAATTAATGAAAAATAGAAAAAAATTAATTTAAAAAAAAAGAACTTAGAAATTTACGCTGGATGAGTTTATTCGAGGTGGATCTATATGGGACGGATGAGGGCGGCTTAAAATGAAAAGAATTGTCATACATGTCGGAGTAGGGCAATTTAAGAAATTTACAGGTTAAGCTCAATTCGTCCTGCACCCAATTCTCACCACTTCATTGTCATCTCTAATTTGTCTCCATCATGTAATTAATAGTTGTCTACATACTTTTCTCTAGCTAAATTTAAGTGAAAATTCATAAATTATTGATTCGCTATGTAGGTGTTAAATGAGCAAACTGATTTGAATTTGAACAATCAAAATGTGTTGAATTAGTTGATCAATTCAAAAGTTATTTTAGCTTAAATAAGCTAAAAAAATGAATCGTAACCCAATTCGTTCAATACATACTAAATTTTAATTATTATTTTTTGTTGTTTTTTAATAATTTGTTTAGTAACTTATAAAAACATATTACATAGCAAATGAACTTTTTAAGAATGTTTCTAGTTAAGCCATAGCTTTATCCTTGTAGCCACTTCTTTTCCTTGTTTGCAAAGAAGAAAACGAAGAAGAATGGCTAGAAGGATAAGAGAAGCAGGTCAGTTCGCCTGTTTTATTTGGCTAAACTTTAAATATTTTGTAAACCTACACTGACTTAAATAGCAACCCAAATAAGTAAATCTACACTCACTTACTGATTTTAACGATATTTTTTAATTTATTACCATCTATAGTAATATATAATAATATTATAATATATCTATACTTGTATTAAAAGTGAACTATAAATGCAATATAAATATATTATAAGTATTTTAAAATATATTATGCTTTTTTGGTAATAAATCGATACAATATGTGTTAAAGTGTGTGATTAATGTATTATCTATCAATAAAATTTGTATTATATATATTTTACTAATAGTTCTCTGTAATATATATTAAAATTATTTTATAAGTGTTCAACGAATTTTTTTTATTATAAATAATAAATATTTTCTTATATAGTATATCTATGTAAGTCTCTCTCACATAATGGCTATTTTCAACATCTTTTCAAATTTGTCCTCCTATCAAATGGATAGGCTTTGGGTTTCGAGGCCTGACCCAATTCACTTTCTATTGGTCTAATAGTTTCAATTTCACATTTGAATTTTAAAAAAATAAATAATTATACCCGCAAGTCATTAAGAAAAATTATTTATATAAAAAATAATTTATCTTTTTAATTATGAAAAGTAGTCATCTGGTTGACCTTTGGCTATTTGTTACAATTTTGGGCATTCAACCCTCATTGTATAAGCATGTATAGTCAGTGAATATTTGTATATGATAATGTATATTTAGTGTATAAATCATGTATAAGTAATATACATTATATAGCAGTGTATACTCTCTATAACTATATTGTATACTCATGTATAGTTTCACTGATTTGGGGCTATTTTTTTATGTAAATAAAACATGAACTGCTTTTTTTTTGGTAAACTTTTTACTTTTTTGTATATATATATAATTTTCTTTAAAAAAGTAAATTTCATAAATTTCAAAAAACAGAAGAATGAGAATGACACGTGAACCAAATAGCCGAAATGGCTATATTTGACATACTTAGTGGCCGAAAGGCTATTTTAAGTAAACAAAAAAAAGATTATTTTTGTGTACATAATTTTTTTCAATGGTCTAAAAGTATACAAAGCTAAAGAACATGGAGGTTATTTTAATAAATTAATTTTTTTAAAATATACAATATATATTATTTTTAATATATCAAATTAAATCATAAATAAAAAACAATATTAATATAACTAAGTCTTTCATTACTAATTCTAAAATTATTAATATATTTTTAAATATTATTTTTATACATCATACAGAACGAATCATCAATGTGGTAACATGTTTATTTTTAATTTTCCAAGTAAGACAATTCAAAAGGGAGTGATAGGAACTGAGGGTTCCTCAATCGGGTCAATATGGGCTGCTGGACGGGTCAGATAGTCAACCCGTGAAGTCACATAAATGTTATATTCGAACCAGAAATCTTAATTATTTCATTATAATCAATTTTTTATTATTGAGTTAAATAATATGTAATTGATATAGTAATTCTAATTTGATAAGTTTAAAATGATGTAAATAGTTTGTTTTAAACAGTTCAAATATATCAGTAATATAGAAGTTTTGTATAATATATATTATATTAATAATTTTTTTATCTCAATTTATGTGAAATTTTCCACTTATTGAAAATTGCATGGACTAATTTTAAATTAAATTAAAATTTAAAATGAAATTTTGGTATTAAAAAATTATTCCAAATTTTTACCATAAAATTGAATTTCATCATGTTAATATAACAAGAAGATAACATTTTAACAATGTTGATCAAAACTTACTTAGGTTGAATCTCAATAAAATAAAATTAAGGCATAAACACAGGGAGAGAAGAAAATAATATCATAAGAGAATTAGTAACAAGAAATAATTATTAAAGATTAAAAAGGAAAAAGGTCAACTATACCAATTAATTTTGCAATTTAGAATTAATATATTCTTCATGATAAAAATGGCTTATATATATTTTTATTATTATACAAATCGCCCAAATATACCTTTTGTATCTAACCAATGTAAAAAATTAAAATTTTATTTTTATTTTTAAAAATATATATGCAGAATATATCAAAGCTTTTTAAAAAAAAATGGAAGGTAAGGGTAGCGAAAATAGAAATGAGAAATCAAATCTTTACCAACAAGATAAGATAAAAATTCAAATAGTCAATCAACAGAGCTACGAAATTCTCCTATTATTGTAAAAGTCTTCTATCAAGATCATAATGAACTTTTTTTTATTAAGGGGTACAATATATAATTGAAAAAAGGGGTTCTGTGGTAGGTAGATAATGATGTTACCAAACATTTGGAAGAAAACTCATCCAACAACCACCCACAACTACTAATAATAAAGCTTACCAGTCCTTTATAAACTTTTGCTCTTTTTTTTTAATTTTATTGCATTACAACTCACTTTCAACAACTTAATTTGATCTTGTAAGTAGAATTCCACCTTCTACGAAAAATCTTGTTTCAGATTCTAAAACTTATTTATAAAATTTTGATTTAACATCACTTATTGTAACTGTAGTTCAAATAAATGATGAGTTAAAAGTTACTTTTTAACTCATTTTAATGGCATGGTAAGTTGTGCGTATATTCTAGTATTTGTATTTAAGGTTCTTTTGATTGAAATTGTGTTTTCCTTTTAAAGGTTCTTGTTTTGGGAAATTATCTTGTTTGATTAATCATGGCTCAAGAAACAGTAAACCTAGAAGAAGAGGTAAGTTGAAATTTCAATTAAAGAATGTAAAGTTCAGTTCTTTATATGTTTTTCTAATCAATTATATGTTGGTTGATCTTGAATTCTTTTGATTGTTCATCTCAGGTTGTTCTGGTTGAAGAAGTTAGTAATGCTAGAGTTTTAACCTTAAATAACCCAAGACAACTGAATATCATTTCACCCAAAGTGGTATGTTGAAGAATTAGAATGTTTAGAATTCTTGAAATGGTCTGTTTTTTAAATCGGATTTAAGTTATATGCACTGATAGTGTAGAAGAACTTTAGCCTGTGATAACCAGTTAGTTGGAGAACTATTTTTACCATGGACCTAGTGAAGAACCTAACGGTTCATCCGAACCCCTTAACAATCGTTTATGACTATTGTTTCGGATGATTTGATAGGTTATAGATAGTATTTTTCCAGGATTTTCTCCGTTTCTGTATTTATTTCTCTATACTGCTTTGATTTGTATTTTCCTTGAGCTAAGGATCTATCAGAAACAATTTCTCTACCTCCAATGTAGTGGTAACGTCTGTGTACATTTTACCTCCCCAGACTCCACTGTTGTGAGTATGTTGTTGTAGTTTGAGCAAAAGTTGTTGGGCTGTAGTTACCATTGTGCCTCCATTCCCGAGTATCTGTCGAGCTACCAATTAATACATATCACGGAGATTTACTTTTAATGTTGAAGTACTTTATTAGTGACTTGATTATGTAAATATTGTGTAGAACATTGGTGCATATAGTAAAAGTTTTAATTTCCTTTAAGTAGGTAAAACAGCTGGCAGCGAATCTCGAGAAGTGGGAGAAAGATGAGAATGCAAAACTTGTTATCATCAAGGTTTGTAATCTCTTTCTGCTCTCCAAGATTTTTGAATTTTATTGTTTCTTAAATTCTTGTGATGTCTTGTTGCTGCTAACAAATGATTGAGCTGAGGATTTTGAAAATGTTGTTTAACCTTGTTTTTCGTTTTTCATAAAATGAACAGGGAGCTGGCCGGGCTTTTTCTGCTGGCGGGGATTTGAAAATGTTCTATAATGGCAGGAATTCAAGTAATACTTTTAAACCAGTAAAAAGTTCATGTTTACTTTAGACCTATGTTGCTTGGACTCTGTGTTGCAGCATTTTTGGATGGTCCGAGCAATATAGCTTTAGACTATTGAGTAACCATTTGTTGATTGGCATTTGGAACTTGTACTTCACAGAGGATTCCTGCCTTGAAGTGGTTTATCGAATGTATTGGCTATGCAATCACATTCATACGTATAGAAAACCCACGGTGCAGTATTCCTACACTCTCCTGATATCCTTAAATTGAAATAGAAACAAAAGCATGTTGATAGTTGATACTGAAAACTCATCTGCGACTTTTGTTTATGCACTGTACAGGTTGCTCTTGTTCATGGAATCTCAATGGGTGGAGGTGCATCCTTAATGGCTCCAATGAAATTCTCTGTTGTGACTGAAAAGACGGTTCGTACAAATATATGTATATTGTACTTATATTTCTTCAACTAATTCATGAACTATTGCACCTTACTCTTGTTTTATAGATTTTTTCCACTCCTGAAGCAAGTATAGGCTTCCACACGGACTGTGGTTTCTCATACATGCTCTCTCGGCTTCCTGGTAGACTCGGTAAGCATTAACATAGCATTGGGACAAGGAAGTTTCTCTTTATGTTATTTATGTCAGTCGGAGAACCAAGGGAGAACTTGTGATGCATTTACTCTTTATGTAGGGGAGTACTTGGGTTTAACAGGAGCGAGGCTGAATGGTAAAGAATTGGTTGCTACTGGACTTGCAACACATTTTGTACCTATGGAGGTGAGTTCCAATCGACAAATTTCTCTTATTCCAAACACAAATCATACAGCAAGAGTTCATTTCATGGATGAGAAAACGCTTTATTTTCTTTAACAGACCAGGCATACGTTTCGATTGGAATATCATATCATG
>JBCEWC010010180.1:0-17926 GCA_038996855.1 Solanum aculeatissimum | reverse complement strand
TGAGGGTTTGGGGAATGTTTTAGGGGTTTATGAGACCTTAGGGTACCAAAAAGGGGCTTAAGGAAATGTTAAATCACGAAATTATCATTAATAAAATGTAACTTTCCGAGAGTAAACAGAGTTAAACGGTTTCTAGAGTTCCCTTCATACTGTTCACTGGCCGTTCAACTGACCATCAGACAACACTTAGCCAAATATTCAGCGCGAACTCTCGGAGGACTTTCTGGAACACTTGATGAGCATTTTGATGGACCATTTGGTAGGTTGAATGGCTGTATCAAGGTCCCGTGAGCCTAACCATAGCTACCTAGACTCAGCCATGGCTTGGCCAAGCCACTGTCCCACTTGACGGGACAGTACACTGGCCGTCAACATGCACACAGACCGTTTAGTGGTTTGTGGCTCAACACTTGTCTCATGGGGTGGTTCCTGGAAACCCCTAGTTCAGTGGAGCACCCCATGACACCCCAGACGGACCGTGACAAGTTTCACGGACCGTGGCCCTGCGCTTAGCAACGTTTATGAGCCTATCTCTAATATCTTCCGAATTTCAGACACTCCCACTGTTTGGGCCATAACTTCCTTATCCGAACTCCGAATCGAGTGAAACCAGTTGCGTTGCGAAGCTAACTCAAAGAGATTAAATTTGATATATAGTATACCACATGGTTCAACCCACGTCAAAAGTTGTGACCGTTTGAAGTACACTGCCAAAATTGTCCCTCTAGGCCACCAACTAGCCCATTTTGCGTTAGGCCACTTAAACTCAACCCGTGACTACCAAAACTCAACCATGACCAGTAGTACATCATATAAGGCCAATCATAAGGAGATTTTGAAAATATTCGGGTTGTTACAAGCACATTTTCCCTATTTTCATGTATCACTAGCTGTCATCCCATTTAGTATGATTTCCCTTACACCAACAACCCTTAACTTAGGATTTTGGCCTGATTTGAGGTGCATAATATCCAACCTATGAACTAGGGCCACTTTTGGTAGCCAACCTCAACTTAGGCATTTTGCCTGAGTCAAGGTGCACAATGTTCAAGGAAGGAACAGGGCCAAATTCAGTATTTCACATTAAAAAAGGATTGGTTTCTTTGGTGTTCACAAATAAAAAGGTACATGTAAAGCTCAAATATTAGGATTAAGGATACACAATGCATTCAGTTGATCATTTAACCTAAGTGGACTAATATGAACAACGGACTATGATCCTTTCCTAACCAGTTCACCTACAGTCTCGGTCAGAGTAACAGGGCAAGTTCTGAATTAAAACACATCATAAGAATTTTGCAAAAAAGCTCACACACACTTGGCACTGATTACACTATCAACACAGACTCTCAAATCATGATTTTCATCATAATTAAACCTCAACTTATCAGAACAAGCACTGCCAATTACTAAATTCACATGGTTATTATCAAAACTACCTAACAAAAATTTAAAATTTGATGATTATCATTTTCACAAAAACTAACATATTCCACAAACTTTAGTACAATATGCTATTAATACTTACTTACACATCCTAAACATGTTGGTTCAATAGAAAATAAATGTACTTAGGGAAAGAACATAAGCAAGAAAACCCCTTAGACTAAAAATTTGGGATAGTTATAGGTCTTGGCTACTCAGACTTCACCGAGGCTATAACTACCCACACACCATCGAAAAAGATTTACATTGTCCTCAATGCAAAAAATATATCAAAGTAAAGCATAGGGGTCAAAAAGAACATACCTGGGCATCGAAGCGCCGGTCTATGACTGTGTCCGACCATCCTCAACCTGCTTGGTGGTCGCTTCAATAGTAGCAGCATATCTGAAGGGTCCAACACCCCTCACTCTCTCAAACTCATGAGCCTACTGGGCCTGCTCATCTGCAATAGAGCCTCACCTAGTAGCATTGAACTACTACATTTCTATCAACTCTGCCACTCACCTTAATACATCTGAATCATTATCCTTAAGACGACGCCTCTTTCCGAGGGTGCAGAGTGGTGTCTCCTCAGGAGAAAATAAATCAACCACCACCTCAGTGGTGTTAGTCAGAGGAAAAATAAGCAGTGCTGATATTGCTTCCCTTATCTCGGTGCGGAGATTCTAGATCTCCTCTCGAACGATTGTTAAGTCAGGAGGCTGGGCTGAATCGAGGCTCTACTCTACTCGCCTCTCAAATATATCTATACGACTATGTACTAGTGTAAGCCTCTCCTGAATATTGGCCACACAATGCGTCTACACACGCTCCCCAACCTCTGAAATGGCCTGGTAAACCTAAGGCCTGATCTATTATAGTAGTTGACTAAATTGAGACCCAACGTGAACCAGCTATTGCACCAAGGTATGAATAGATGTAGCAGACACATATACCATATCCGTGGGGGGAGGTTGTACGGGAATGACATTTTGTACATGAGTAGAAGTAGTAGGGGTCCCCCCACTCTCTCAACCTCTGTGGAGGCCCCTCAATATCTGGAGTAGCAGTTGATGTTAAAGGCTCAGACGGTGGTGCTACGATGAACATCTCTGGCATATGCACTGGAGGGTGTAGTGCTCGTCAGAGTACCTTCAGATTCTCATCAGCCTTAATTAGGTTGGCATCTAATATCCTCTGAACCTCGATCAGAGTGAACACTTGGTGAAAAATCTCCACCCCTGCCATTTTACATAATCGATAAATCAAGCATAGGAGAGAGATGGAAGTGGACCTCTTCAGGGTTACCTCATGAATCTGCTCTTCCATCAAGTAGGCCCAATCAATGTCATAGCCAACAAAGATGTTGACAACCAATATTGCATGACTTGGAGTCAATACATTATCAACATGGGTCAGCTGGATCTGCAAATGCACTAAAGCCCACCAAAACTTCCTGGTGAAGCTGAGTAAAGCCTTTATGATTGCTAATGATGTGGAAATGTAGTCAGGGTCCTGGCCCTGCTCAGCAATATGATCAGTGATCCATCTCATCAAAGTGACCCTGTAGGCTGCATCTTTAGTCAATCCCTAGTCCCTAGTTTGGCTTGACTTGTAATTATACTCTGTTGTGGAAATTGGAGCATCATACTGGGGACCAAATAAGAACCGATAAATGGTAGCCTTTAATATGTCAACTAGAACCCTTCATACCATTATCTGTATAATATGGGGCTGGGTAAGGAATGTCTTCCCTTTTAGGGTTGACTATTAATAATGGCAACACATGACGCATAGAACTCTTGAACCATCGTCTAGGAGTACTTCCCCAACGGGGCTACCATCAACTCCAACTTGTAATGGGTCATGGTGTCCAAGCTCCTCTACTGAGCCAGTAGTCTTAGACTCAGCCAGATCATCTCAAAGCTGAACCTACATGGCCAATATCTTATCTCTCTTGGGTCTAGGAGCCATAGTACCTAAATTCACATCATCACACAAACCCGTTAGACCAGAACGTACATGAAATAAAAGTAAAATGTTTACAAAAATGAATGACAGAAGAACCTACGAAGGATCGTCTACGAGCCATAGGGAAAACTATAGGCCATAAAAAGCCTTCGTAGGTGGCAGGATACAATAATTTAGGTTACTAGAAATGCACCTATGAGACTAGGTATGACTCATATATCTAACTATGTCTCGTAGATTGAGTCAAGTTATAATTCCAAAATTAACATCTACAAGCATGAAACCTACTAAACTATGTTACAAGTTGTAGTCTAGACTACAATATGTGAATGGTTTCGTCTTATGAGATCACAGAAAATCTCAAGTTGCTGGACTTACACACTAGAGATAACTACAATCCATGGATTAATCCAGGGCCATAGAAGACCCTTGTGCTGTAAAAATATAGCAACCTGGTTATTCTAAGCTCATCAAATGGTTTCCACTAATCATCATAGGACCTAAAATCATAATCAACCGCATGTCAATTTAAACAACATCAAAGCAAAATTCACACACACCACCCATTTTTACCAAGTTTCCCAACACCCTATAGGAGTAAATTATTAAACGACCCCATCAAGTATTAATATAACATTTCCATAACATTCTGACCACCATTTAACAACTAATATGCATTCCATGATTCATACACTCGTAATCACAAGCCAATTTTCAATCAACTAGATCAATTTAGTTCTGATAATAAGCGACTATGTGATTTTAAACAAGGGCATACAAACACTTCTTGGCCAACTACATTAGTTTCACTTCTGGCACATGAATGATTCAATTTCAAAGGCAACTAAACCATTAGTTTCAAGTATGCTATATATCTCTTAACTTAAGCCACATCGTGATTAGCACATAAATGTTGAAATACCATCCCTAATAATACTTCAGCCTATTCATATGATTTCTAAAAAATAGAAATTAAAATCAAGAACATATAAAAATTTAATCATGTAGAAAAAAAATTGCAAGAGGCAACCGAGAAAAATGGAACCCTAGGTGGCTAGAAGGTAGTAGGAAGTTAGCCAGAGTCTTGGCCGAAAAGAATGATGGTGATCAGACTCTTGGGGAAGAGAGAAGGGTTTGGGTATTTAGAGAAATTATGGGGTAAATGAGGGGTAAATGATTTTACCCCTCTTTTTAAATCTTTGATCGGCTCGGGTAAAAATATGTTATAGTCCCTACGAAAGCCCAACTATGGGTCGTAAGAGATTCTATAGCCCGTAGGTCATGGTCTTGTAGTTGACCTAAACATTGATTTAGGAAAATTGGCACTGCTGATCCTACTATGAGTTGTACATAGACATAAGGGTCGTGTACTAGATCATAGATGCCCGCAACACTTAGCAATTTTTAGGAATCTTACCTGGGTTCCTTGATCCCCATTCACAACTTGTAGATTAATCTACAAGCCATAAAATTAGCTTGTAGACTAGAGTGCACACAACTTTGCTTACTGGAAGTGATTCTACAAATTTATGTACGGGTCGTGTATAGAACCATAACCCATAAAACCAATTGTAGAATCAAGTTCTCTCTCTTTTCAGCACTAGTTTGCTGACTTAGCCTTGTTCCTGCATGTTCTTCATAGAACAAACATTTACCCTATAAGTTACTAGTCCTTAAGTCTAAAATTACAACCAAAACAAGAAAATTAAACTACCTCCAAGTCTAGAAAGCCAAAAATCAAACAAAACACAACTGTTAGATTAGATATCTTAGGTTGCCTCCAAAGTAGAACCTAATTTATTATCATGGCACGACTTTGAAACCTTGTTTACTCAGACTTTACTAAGTCCCCAAACAACCATCTTCAGGTCATCGAGCCTCTTCATAGACTGACATATACTGAAGATGACGTTTTCATCATTCAATCAAAACTTGAGTTGGCCTAATTCCATGTCCACTGGTGCTCACCAAGTGGCTAGAAAATTTCTTTCCAAGATGATTGGGACTTCAAAGTCAACTTCGCAATCTAGGATCACAAAGTCTGCGAGTAAGATGAATTTTTTCACTTTGGTAAGAACATCATACAGTATCGCCACATGCTTCTTCGCTATTCTGTTAGCCATCAACAACCACATATTCATCGGAGTAGGGGTTCCCAAGCCTAGATTCATGAATATTGCAAGAGCCATTAAATTGATATTGGCGCTTAGATTACACAATGCCTTTACAAATTCAACATTTCCAATGGTGCAGGTTTGATGAATGCTCTGGGATCCTCTTTATTTTGCACCAAGGACCTTGTTACTATAGAACTATAATGCTTAAGATCTTGGGACAATACTTGGCTCATCATCCTCTTTTTTGTCACCAAGTCATTCATGAACTTCACATACCCGGGCATCTTCTCCAATGCCTCAATGAGAGGGATATTTATCATAAGCTACTTTAACATTGAGATGAAGTACTAAAACTTACCTTTCTCCTTTTTTTTTTGAGTCTCTGAGGGATAGAAGGGGGAGGTTTATGTATGGGCTTAAGCTTTTGTGGCATCACTGCCTCATCTCTTACCCTATCTTTGGCGCTAGCATCTTTGATCTCTGTATCCTTGCTATCAACCATCTCCTCATGCCCCTCATCCTCATTAACTGACATCAGTGGGTCAATGGTCTTCTTTCCACCACATGTTGTTAATGCCATACACCGCCACTCATTCTTTGGATTCAACACTGTGTTGTTGGGCAATGTATCTTTTTGGAGTAAGTTCAACTGCGTCAACATCTGACCAAACTGTTGCTCCGGCTTCTTGATAGCAATAAAATGAGACTCAATCTTCTGATTAATGCTGGAGATGCCAGATTTTGTTACTTTTAGCATCCTGAGCGTCAACCTTATTCAAAAATCTATCAAACAACTTCTCATTTTGTGAACTACCAATGCCTGAGTCACAATTGTACGGTGGAACATATGCTCAAATCCTGGAACAATCTCTGCAACCTCAATAAACATCTGTTTCCTAGACCATGTTCTGGTCATAGTAGCCACCTTAATTGTTGTCTTTGAAAGCTCCGTCTCTGTTGAAGTTTTCACTTTCATTCCCTTGACCTTAGCGCTAATAGTCCTAATTGGAACTTTGGGCGTTGGTCTAGAAACCCCCCGTTTGATAAATGAAAAAGAAAGTGTCCTCTTCGTAGTAAGGCTCTTCGTACATTATGCTCGTGAAAGGTGATAATTGATTGAATTCACGCGCTCTTGACTCTGCTTCATTAACAACCCTCCATTAGTATTAATCTGAGCCAACTCTTGCATCATTTCCTCATTTATTTGTGACTATGCTGAATTAGTGCTAACTGAGAAAGAGCATTTAGTCATCGACTTATCTCTTGTCCCCTATGCATAATTTTTCTTAACTACTCTCTCCAACCGTTCAACTATGACTGGAAATGGGTAATCTAAAATGAGCCTCCCATGATAGTGTTAGCCATAATTTGGCCATTTTTTTTATGGCTCGATAGAAGATTTCCACCAAGGCATCTTCCATGATCTTGTGGTCAGGGAAACTTCTCAGATTCATTGTAAACCTCTCCCACGTAGTGCTGATCGAATCACCAGACAATTGCTCAAAGTTATTGATCTGATCCTGCAACTTTAACTTTTTTGACCTCAGGAAGAATCTCTCCAAAACGGCCTTCTACATTTTCTCCCAGTAGGTGATTGAACTCTATGGGAGCTCAGATAACCATACTGTTGCCTCTCTTGTTAGATGAAATGGGAAGACACGGATCCCAACAACATCTATGGATATATTTTGGTTCCCTATCATGCTCTTACAAGAAAAGTTGACACTGTGTAGATGGTTATGCGGATCCTCTGATGGTAGGCTGGCAAAGAATCCTCTGTTTTGTAGTATTTGAAGTAATGCACTCGAGATGATAAATTTTGTATTATCTGATAAATGAGGTAACACAATAGCTCCGGTGACATCCACTGGCATAAGGTCAAGTTTATATTGATTCCACATGTTAGCCGCGTCTTGAAGATCCTGTGGTTGTGGATTCATATCCTCAAGTGGTGGTGCATCATTATTATCTAATTTAGTGTTGCATTTATAGCATCATTTGCAATATTATTCGCATTGTTTTAGGACATTTTTCTTAGTGTTCTCTGGATTTTAGGGTCAAACAGAGTCAAGAAATTACCTCAACTATGAGTGTTTTGCATACAGTACACCTGTACGCTGAAATAGAACAAAAACAACAAGAAATGTAAAATAAGGAAAATAAGAGTTAATTCAGAAATTAGACAAATTAAACCGATCTAAAGCCATATTCCTTGGCAACAACCTCAAAATTTAGATGTCGCCTAAGCTACATCTCCACTTAGAGGATAAGCAATTGTTATCAAAATATATAAACTAACCGAGGTTAGGGTCGATCCCACAAGTAATATGGTTAGACCTGGAGTAATTATAAGTAATTTGAGTTGAATTAACCTATTTATCCCCCGAATAGGGAGGATTTTATGATTGCAGTGAGTAAACCTAAACTAGAAGAAAGTGTTGTGAAATTAATGAGAGAAATAACTAGGATATTGTGTTCCCCATGAATTCCTAACATTGTATCACCATATAACCATAATCTTTTCTAGTTTGTAGCATGCAAAATAGTAAGTTAAGTTTACCAAACCTTTTGATCCAGACAAGAGGTAAATGTTACTATGTCATTTGATCCATCCCCGTAGTATGTCATTATTAACCCTTACCTTTTATTTCAGTACAAGCCACTTGATCCAGTTTGGTTGATTAGACGAGAGGGATCATATAGAATCGTATTAACTACCCCCTTTTCCCATTCCTTATCACCTTGATCTAGTTGATAAGAATTAGGGCAAGTTCCAAAGTTATCCTCCATTAAAAATCATTCACATCGAAGGGCATAATTAATACATGCATATAAACTTTTCAAGAATTACAAATTAATCGGTTTTACCTTGTTAGTTCTTAATGGTTCTCAGAATCCTAGTTGTGGATTTAGCTATGCATGATCATTGTAGATGAAGAAATCATGATAAATAATAGAATAATTAAACACTTACAATGATTTAAGAACAAGAATTCTAAATTCTCCACAAGAAATCACAATGTAGTAACCACAAACTATGAGTTATCAAAGGGTTTCTCTCTCTTCTCGCGTGTCTCTCTACTATTTTTCTATATCTGGTACGTCCTCTTTTTAAAAAAAATCTAAAAACCTATTTATAATAACTAAAATACAAATCCAAAATGAAATTAAAAAACTTGATTCGACTGCTTTTACAGACTAGGGTATGGGCCATATATGGAACCATGACCCGTACATGGGCTTCATACTTTGCATCTTCAAAAGTAGACTTCAATTCCACGAGAACTTTTTATGGGCCATCCTTTGACTTACGACCCATGAAGGGTTTCATCTGACAACTTCTATGAAAATAACAAAAATCTAATCCTCCAAGAACCATGACTCATGAAATATTCTATGCCTCGTTTGATAGTCCGTGGATGCAACTTATAAAAATTGGCCCTTCAATAGATCTCACTCACGAAACCAACCTAAGGCTCATGGAATGAACCACACCCATAGATTTGTCTGTAAATCACCAAAAACTGCAAGTCTACAGCACTTTGCCCATAATCATATTGAATCCTATAATCCAATAAAATAAACATAAAAACAAATCAAACTCACTAACATCGCTTTGAGAACACATAAAATTATAAGTTTTAAGCATCAAAAGTGCTATATTTTTTAAGCACATCAGTTCAAAGGTGAGCTCTCAAATGCTAGATCAGTTGGTAGAATTGGTAATTTTTAACAAGACCAAAGGTTCCAAGGTCAAGGTTATCTCAAACTCCAAATCAGAGGTTTGATAAGGATAGGGTGCCACACCCTAAGGTTCAAGGTGATAGTGGACAAGGTTTTCCTAAATGCTCTACTTGTGGTACAAATCATGGAGAAAGGTGCTTGATGGGTTTTGGGCTTGCTACGGGTATGGTAAGATGGGTCATAGGTTGTATGAGTGTCCAAGTGTGGAAAATAAGGGCAAGGAAGGTTCTCCTCAAGGAAAGATTGCTCTAGGAGGCCAAGGGAAACCGAGGGCCCCACAAGGTTATCGATGCCCTTCATGCTAGGCAAGAAGTGGAAGAGACTCCCGATATGGTTACTCATATGTTTAAGGTCTTTAACTTTTATGTGTATACATTACTTGATTTTGGTGCCAATTTATCATTTGTCACTCCTTTCCTAGTCACTAGGTGTGATGTGGGTCTTGAAATCCTCTTAGAGCATTTCTTAGTCTATGCCCCTGTTAATGAGTCAATTGTAGCCAAAAGAGTCTATCAAAATTATGTTGTGTCAGTGTTACATAAAGTTATTCCTTGTGCCCTTGGTGAACTTTGTATGGTTGACTTCGATGTTTGGTTACATGTTTCATATGCCGCCATAGACTATAGGACCCATAGGGTTAAGTTTTGAATCCTTAATGAGCCAGTTCTAGAATTGGTGGATAGTGACTAAACATTTAAAGGTCAATTAATTTCTTATCTAAAAGCCTGAAAGTTGATTTCTAAACGGTGTATCTACCATATCATAAGTTTTAACGATGTCAATTCTAAAGCTCCCAGTCTCAAGTCAATTTTCGCTTTTAATGAATTTTTCTGATGTCTTTCATGAAGATTACCTAGCATTCCTCCATAAAAGGAAGTAGAATTTGGAATATATCTACTCCTCGATACCGAACCTATCTTAATCCCCCCTATAGTGGATGGCCTTAGTGGAGTTAAAAAAGTAAAAAGATCAGTTGAAAGACTCGATGGAAAAGGGTTTCATTAGGCCAAACATTTCACCATGAGTTGCTCCTGTGTTGTTTATAAGGAAAAAAGATGTGTCACTTCAAATATGTATTTGCTACTCACAATTGAAAAAGGTTACTATAAAGGATAAATATCCACTATTGAGGATAGATGACTTGTTTGATTAGTTTAAAGGGGCTAGTCACTTTTCCATAATCAACCTCCATTTTGACTATAAACAGTTCAAGGTAAAGGAGCTTTAACATTCTCAAGTCGGTATTTCAAACAAGGTATGACCACTTTGAATTTATTGTTATGCCATATAGGTTGACCAATGCTCTAGCGGTTTTCATATATCTAATGTATAGGGTATTCAAGACTTACCTCAATATATTTGTGGTGGTCTTCATAGATGACATACTTATCTATTCCCATAGTAAGGAAGAGTATATGGGTCTTTTGAGGGTTGTGCTTCAAACCTTGAAGGACAAGCAATTGTTTGCAAAATTGAACAACTATGAGTTTTGGTTTTAAAAGGTGGAATTCCTTGGGCATGTGTATTCGACAATGGGATGAAGGTTGATCGAAAGAAGACTAAAACATTAAGGAATTGGCTTAGGCCATTGTTCCTTTCAAGAATTTGAAGCTTTTTAGGTTTATCTGGGTATTATCAAAGATTTGTAGAGGGGTTTTCATCTATTGAGACACCATTGACCAAGTTGACTAAAAAATGATGAAATTCCAATGGCCAGACAAATATAAGAAAAATTTCAAGACTTTTAAGGATTGTCTTACATTGGCTTCTATTTTGACATTACCGAATGGTTTTGATGGATTCATAGTTTATTGGGATGCTTCATGTGTCAGTTTGGATTATGTTCTAATGCAAAAATATAAGGTCATAGAATATGCTCCGAGGTAGTTCAAGGTGCATGAACGAAATGTAAGGCCCCACAAGTTAGGAATGGAAAAGTGCAGAGAAGAGGAACTGGAAATGTGTAAGTCAAAGTACGAACCTCAATGATGGATCATAGTTCAAACTTCATGTCGTAAACATGGCTTGTAGATGGGATCAAACAAGATAAAAAATTGACTAAGTGTAGGGGGTAATGTATGAAGGGTGTTTACGGTCCATAAATGAAACTATGGATCATAAAGAGGGTTCGTGGTTTGGGATCTTAAGTTGATGAGGCATTAGATTTCTAAACTTGAACTATGAACAATAGGAAGAATCATTGTTCTTTTTACCAACCATAGAATAGTTTCGTAGATAGAGTCCTGAAGATTGGAAAATTTTCTAATTAAGGAGGGAACCACAAAAGGGTTCTTTGTCCCGTAGATCATTCTATGAGTCATAGAATGAGGTTATAGACTGGGTTTAAGATATAGTTTAGAAGATTAAAAATTGAACAAGATGAAACCCCACAATTATGACCTGTAAATGGGGGTTGTAGTTTGGATCAGACAATTTTAATGAAGGGCATTCTCGACCTTTCTCCTCATCCTAAGTCAAAAATTATGTCAGTTTGGGACCTAAATCTTGCCATATCAGCCCCTAACCCTCTCAAACACTCTCATTCTCTCCCCACTCCAAATTCTCCAAATTTTCTAAGGCAAAGTTCCCTCTAAGGAAGAAAAAGTGCTAGGATTTCTAATGGGGTTTCTTCCCTAAACTTTAAGACTTTCCTTAAGTTCTTCAAATCAGGTATCTGAGTTGATTTGTGGATTTATTTCATCCACACAGTCCAACGATGTCCCTTTTTACTTTTTCTTTAAGTTATGAAATAAACATGATTTCAATGAGCATGTTTCCAATGTTATAATGATATATTTTTAGTATTTTAGCTCTAATGATGCAATGTGATGGTGTACTATGAATTCCTATAGTTATCAAGTTGAATGTCATAATTTCATTATCTAGGGTTTTCAAGGATGATGTGGGTTGTTTAGAAATAGTTTTAAATTGATGAGTTTGACCATGACATTACTTAATACTTTTGAATCATTTGTTTTTAAAGTTGATTGCATAAGCCCACTAAGTTTAAGATAAGTTCTTATATGATGCTAATGATAAGGGCCTTAAAATATGTTAAGAAGGTTTATGAATGTCATGAAATTTATGAGTATGACATGACGCCTTTAATAGTGTTTAAGGTAGATCCTCAATTTGAAAAGCCAATTATCACTTGAGTGGATCCCAAGTTAATGAGATACTCTTATAACATGAAAATTATATTTCAAAGTTTACTAATGTTTATGTGTATGCCTATGTTAAAAGTACTATGAGACTTAACGTAGCACCAAATGAGGCATTAAGGTGGGGTTTGGTAAGGAAACCTTAGTAGCAACCTCTTGTCTCATTAACTATATGCCACCATAGGAGCCCTTGGAGGGTAAGGCTGGTGGATCTATAATAGCCAAGTTAAACTAAGATATGCATGCATAAATTGACAGAGTTCCACCTGACAAGTAGTCTCCCTGTGCCAATGTAGGGTGTTATGTTGGATTCCATGTAGTAGCTCTCACTGTCTTATATGCCTGTTAAAGTTTCCTCCCATAAAACCATGTATTTGATGTGTATGTACCTTAAAATATGTTTCCATATGATACATTGATAAAATACTTCATATTGGGCATCATTCTTTAGTTATGGCTATGCATGTTTTGAATGATGGATTATAATTTCATGTAAGATAGAATTACAATTTCATGTGTGCATTGCATCTCACATACTTAGTACATTCCAATATACTATTACATATTTTTCCTACATGATATTATCATGTAGGGACTGACACTCCTGATCCTTCACCGGCACGTGGCTAGCATCACACGTTCGAGACTAGTTGATTGGTGAGCCCTCTAGTTTGGGGACTACACTTTTTTTTCTTGCTTTTGAGTCATTTACTTTGAGTTGTATTTTGGAAACTTTTATTTTCTATGATGTGTTCTATTAACATTTATACTTGAGGGTGAGCTTTGAATATGTCTTAGCCCCTGCCAAGTCTTTTATGTGGATGGTATGTTTTGACTACATGTATGGAGTTTAAGTTATTTCTTTTCATGGTTTTTAAATGATTGACGTCGTTTAGTCCCAATCCCCATTTTTAAAATTTCCATTTTCATATGTTCAAATGCCATCAATGCTTGATGAATGCTATGAGTCTTGGATAAGGTGTCTTCGGGTTCCTCATTCGCCGTGTTATTACTAGGCCCTAGGCTTGGGTCATGAAAATCTTGGTATCAGAGCACAAGGTTTTGAAATATTCCTCAGATGTCAAATATATCACAATAAATAGAGTTTTATTCATTGTTGTGAAGCACACCATAACAATGAATGAGATGCTATGAGGCGTTTAGGAAACTTTCCCTTCTCTATGATTCATGTCCTGCCTTTAGAGTTGCCTAAGGTTTTCCCTTATCTAACTATAGCATCCCTCATGTTTATAATCTTGGGAAAAACTGAAGGCAGAAAAATCCTTAAAAGTTTGACCTTATAGGAAATTCTATGACCCATAAAAACATCCACGGGTTGCAGGTGACATCATGGTAACTACTAAGGAAAAGTGGAAAATTGAAGTAATTCTGGAACTTGACTTACAAGGTAATAGACAAGCCATAGAATCTTCAACGATCCATAGGTGGGTATCGTAGAAAGAGCCTGAAGGAACAAAAAATTTGTCCTTGTAAAGAAGCATTTTACGGAGGGTCTTATGGCCCGTATGTGTTTCTACGAGCCATCTATTTGTTGTGGATGGGAAGATAAATTCCAACAACTAAACTTTTATGACCCTAGTCTATGAGACTTTTTACGAGCCATAAGTCATTTCACGACCCATGAGAGGGGTCTCGTGGATGACTTCAACAGTTTTTAATAAAGGATGTTTTTGACTTTTCACATCCTTCTAAGTCCTAAACTATTTCATTTTGGTCCTCTTTACTACCCTAACCGAATCTAGTACATATAAGAACTATTCCTAATTCATTCAACGACTTTAATTTTCAAATTTCTCTCAAGGATTTCTAATATTTCTCTCTCTAAGTCAGGGGTTCCATTGAAGCTAAAGCTTGAAGTCTAAGGATTTCTCAGATTTCTCACAACAATTTTAAGGATTTCACTTGAGGTATGTAGAGCTTAATTAATGGATTAATTTCATCCATGAAGCCCAATCCAAGATCTTCTTTTTATAAAAATTTTATGATGATTCTTATGAGATTTTAAGCTATGATTCCTAATGCATGGATTATGATTTCTACATGATGATTAAGACTATTTATGCATGAATTATGATGAATTTAATGATTTGATGTGGGTTCCTTCACTAATGATCCAAATTGATTTTAATGAATGTTTTACTCTACGAATTCTATCCAATTTCATTATTTTAACTCAATTGCTCATGAGCCCACACTTAGCCCTAGTCTCTTATGATAAAGCTATGAAGTTTCATAATATTATCTCAAGTTTGTAAAAATATGTTTTATGAAAATGATGATGCTATGATGAAAATCCTAAAATTTTATGATGATAATGTTAAGGTGGGGAATGTCTACTCACGCAATGATGAAAGCAAAGTAAATTGACTATTCTTATGATATGATATTTTCATGAAAGTTATGATTACTATTTATGAATTATGAAAGCATGATTTTAATAAAGTATGAATGATTTTAAAAGTTATATATATATATATATATATATATGCATGATTTAAAGTATTCTATGGGATATGGCTTAGCACCGAGGGGGCTTTGGTAGATACCTTAGTCCCATAACTATGTGCCACCATAGGAATGATGTTTATGTTTTTATGCCTTAAAGGTGTGCTAATGGATCCATATAGCTTCTTAATGTACACTCAATGTGCTAGGATAGAGCGTAAAGGGTGGAGTCAAATAATGGTTCTCACCGTTCTAAGATTGAGCCTATAAGGTGAGAATATATTTTATCTTGGAAAAGTAGACTCCTCTTAACTCGATGAGAGTGAACATCGGGATTCCATGTAATAGTCTGTAGTGGTCTTACGAATGTCTGTTATATTCCTATTTTGACATACATATGTAATGATGATAAATGAATTTTATGATGTCTCTTCATATGATTTTAAATTTTCATGCTCACACAGATTGTACCCTTATTCTATTGATGATGATTATGCATATTGATATTATTGTGATGTCTCTTGATTCATGGAATACCTACATACTTAGCACATACTATGTACTAATGCATGCTTCTTTATTTACATGACCCATTCATGTAGGGATGGATGACGAGGAGGCCATTCCTTTTTGTGGCTAGTTTCCGAATGTTGAGTTCGAAGAATTATTGGTGAGTTCCCAAGCTTTAGCAACAATCCTTATGATGTTTCTTTTTTGTGTAGAGATGTTATCTATTATTTCTTGATGTACATCTTGAGGGTGAGCTAGTGAGCTATGTGCTAGACCCCGCCAAGACCTATTATGCAAAGACATGATTTGAACTATGGATGGGTATATATTCCCTATGGAAACTATGACATGTATTTTTTATATTCTTTTGCTTTCTTATTCTCTTATGTATGTTTATTTTACCTTATCAATGCTTATAATATGAACACGAGGCTTAGATGGGATGCCTTTTAGTGTCATACTCACTATGTGACGGCTAGGCCTTAGGTCGGGTCATTACAAAAGTTGTATCAGAGCACAAGGTTTGAAAGAATCCTAAAGAGTCCAACATGTCACATAAAGTAGAGTCTTACTCATTAGTGTGAAGCGCACCACATCCATGAGTAAGAGGCTATGAGGCATTTAGAAAATGATTCACATTTTCTTTCATGGTCTATGTCGTATGATAGAGTTAAATTTCCTAAGGGTCATCCTTGATCCTATCCTTTACATTTTAGAACATGTCCCGAACTCATCAGAATAGTGGACAAAATAGAGGCTATCATCCACTTATTGATCGATTCCCCAATACCAACATATCTAATGTTGAGTTTTGCTATGCGATATGGCTATTGACAATGTTGTAACCACTTAATCGAACCAATGGCTAAATTCCCTTTGGAGTAAAGTGGCAAGAAGGGAAGGATAGAAGCCAAAAGAGCTTTAGTTGATGGTGATTTCTCTTCTAATGGTATCCTAGTGCCTAAGTACAAAAAGAAAAGGCACCCTTTTGTCAATTTTTAAGGGTATAGCAGGAAGCATCAAGGAAGGTGTTTGGCTAGCACTAAGTGTTGTTTCAAGTATGGTGGAATTAGGCATAAGATGAGGAACTGTCCTGCGGCCTACGGGGATGAGAGAAAAAGGACCTGACTTGAAAGAAAACATTCACATGCAAAGCTAAGCGACAGTGGCCATTTCCATCAGGTCCAAGGATCATCTTGCGTTGCTCCCCGAAGGTTTGCTATATATAAGGCATCCACCTCTAAACATCAAGATGGTGGTGCCACGGTCTCTAAGTGTCAAAGGTGTTGGAAGAACCATGGAGGTGTTTTCTGAAAAGCATCGGGTGGTTATTTTAGTTGTAGAAAAGTAGGACACAAGATTATCGAATGTCCCAAAGTTGTTAACAAGGGTAAGGATGGCCTACCACAAGGTCAAGTAGCTCAGAATGGGGAAGATCAAAGCGGTGCCCTAGCTATAGGCGGTGGTCCATGTGTTAATCTATTCTTTACTTTGCATGCTAGACAAGAAGTTGATGAGGCTCTTGATGTAGTTACCGGTATGTTAAAAGTCTTTGATCACGATATGTATGCCTTTCTTGACCTTGGTGCCAATGTGTATTTTGTTACTCCTCATGTTATCATAAAATTTGATATACCTCTAGAAATATTATTAGAGTCTTCTTCAGTTTATACTCCTATTGGTGAGTCAAGCCTAGCTAAGAAAGTCTATAGAAAATGTCCCATGTGGGTCTTGTATAAAGTATTCCCATGTTATCTAGTTGGGCTATATATGATCGATTTTGATGTTATTCTTTGTATGTATCGGTTGCACACATTCTATGCTTCTATCGATGGTAGGACCCGTAAGGTCACATTCCAAGTTCCTAATGAGCCTATTCTTGAATGGAAGGGAACCAATTCTATGTTCAAAGGGAGGTTCGCCCTTTATATGAAAGCTATGAAAATGATCTCTAAAGGTTGTCGATATCATGTTGTCCGAGTCATAGATGTTGAGTTTCATGTTCCCCTTCTTGATTTGGTCCCCATCATAAATGAGTTTCCTGATGTCTTTCCCGATGACTTACCTAGTCTTTGTCACGACCCGAAAAGGGGGCCTAGATGTGACATGGAAAAAGAGGACCTGAAAACCCTCGATCAAGCCATCATAGCATCATTACACACATCATCGGTTAGGAAGCGTGGAAACAAATAACATAACACGTAAGTTCTAAGGACTTAGGGACTAGAGACTCAAACTATAGGGACAATTACGGGAATGGGATAAGCATTCTTGAACATAACACATAGCATTAATCTCTAAGGCAAGGGAGAAAATAAGATTTCCACTATGAGACATCCGGGGTTATGGGACTTTCCACATAAGTACATAGTCAATCAATCCCCAACATGCATAACATGGACATGATAGATAATAATTCTCATAATCAATACTAATAGACCAAGTTCCCATAAGAATAATAAAAGAGAGAAACATGATCATAACCCAAGCCAAATAGCATCATATAATATAATCAAAGGTTTAACATACAAG